>CAUYPK010027283.1:0-16561 GCA_963574355.1 Loris lydekkerianus
AACTGCCTCTACCTAGATACAGCCAATGTGGTACCATGCCACTGGCCCGACCCTGTCACTCACCTCTTCCCCCACCTTCTTTCCCTGCCCCTTCTCCACAATAAAAAATAAATAAATAAAACTCCAAAAAAAAAAAAAAAAAAAAAAAAAAAATAGTGTGTAGAGCAAGATCCAAGTTTTATGTTCAAAGTATGTGTACATAAATGCAGAGAAATCGAAGACAAGTGTGAGGACACGCACAGATGCTCAGGGTAACTAGCTCTGAACGGAGGATAACGAATGGGTTGTGATTCCTTCTTTTTCTTTCCTTGTATTTTCCAGCTTCCAATAATGAGCATGTGTTACTTCAGTAATCAGGGAGAAATATGTTCTATCACTGATAAGATGGAATAGCAGAAGGTACTTCACAGCTCGGCTTCCTGCATGAAATGCCAACAGGCCTAGGAGCCCTTCTCAGTGAGGCTTCTGGCCCTAAAGATTCAGGCCCTGTGATTCCTCAAGGACCTCTGGGAGCAGCAGGGAGAGGACATTTGGGCAGACAAGATATTTACCCCAGACCCCTGCTCCAGCTAGGCAGCCCTGCCCTGGTGGGCTTGAACATGGATTTTATTCCACTGATCCAAGAAATAGCACCTTCTATTTTTCAAAAGCAAATTAAAGCTCACCCCGTGCTCCTGTATCCCAGGCTGATGACAAATTCACTCTGTCATTATTAGGGCTCCCTCCCTAACTGGAATTGCTATGTTCAGCAAATAAAAACACAGGATGCCCAAATTTGTATTTTAGAGAAGTAATGAATAAAGTTTAGCATAAGTACATTCTATGCAATATCTGGGACATACTTAAAATATTATTCATTGCTCATCTGAAGTTCACATTTAACTGGGTGTCCTGAATCTCCTCTGGGCCCCAAGGATGGTTATGCAGAGCAGAACAGACAAGGATGCCACTGGTCAACACAGCTCCACACCCATGCTATAGGCTCCCCCAGGGGCAAGGGCCTCTGCCACCCCCATGCCAACCTGGGTTGAGGCATCTTTGCAAGGCTGGGTGCCTGGAGACCTGGGGTACCAATCGGTCACCCCAAGGCCCTGCCATCTCTGGGCACCTCATACCATCCTCCCTGTTTCGGTCAGTGCCTGGTGGGAGAACTCTGGACCAATAAATTTGGTTATTTGGGTGAGTTTAATATAAAGACTATTTAGAAAGACATGGATAAATGCAGAAAAACAAACTCAATTCAAGGCAACAAGAAGAATGTAAGAATAGGCAGGAACAGAATTTAATAAAATCAGGAACAAAACAGAAATGCTCACACAACCAAAATACAGATATATAAAATGGGAACAGGAAACAATTGAGATAAAATATGTAGTTTTAAATAAAATATTTGAGAAATACTATTCACAACCACAAAACAATACTCAAAAATAGATTAAATGGATACATTTCTGGAAAAAAAGTATATGAAGCAACAAAATGAGGACAAGAGAAAACAGAGAAGTTGAATAGATCAACAACCATGAAAGAAAATACGAAGCCAAGAGAACCAGCAAATGGCTCTGCTAGGAGAGGACAATGTGCCCCCAGATACACACCCACCATGCAAAAAGCAACTGTGCTCCTCCCACCCAATGAAAACCCACTGAAGAAATGAAGCCTAAAATAGGATATCATTGATCATAGCAGCAAAAAATATACAATACCCAGGAATTAGCCAAGCAGCAAACACAGGAGATCCAGATGGAGAAAATCTCGACCCTAGTAAAGGGGATGTGAAAAATGGTGGGACGTCCTATTCATGAATGGCACACTCAACCCTGCCACTAGGTGAGTTTCCTCAAGCTAATCCTTAATTTAAAACAACTAAATGAAATCTAACCAAAAACACAGCAATGTGTGTTCAGGAACTTGACAAAAATTGATTCAGAAATTCATATGAAAAATAATGATTCAGGGCCGCGCCCATAGTTCGGTCGGCAAGGGCACCAGCCACATACACCTAGGTGGCGGGTTCGAAATTGGCGCGGGTCTGCTGAGCAACAATGCAACTGCAGCCAAAAAATAGCCGGGTGTTGTAGCAAGTGCCTGTAGTGCCAGCTACTTGGGAGGCTGAGGAAAGAGAATCGCTTAAGCCCAAGAGTTGGAGGTTGCTGTGAGCTGTGATGCCACAGCACTCTCCTTGGGGCAACAGCTTGAGACTCCGTCTAAAAAAAAAAAGAAAGAAAAAGAAAGATTCATGAATGGCTAAAATAATCTTTTTTTAAAAAAAAAAAGATCGAAAAGGGGATATTGGCAAAAGAACAGATGAGAAGATCAAAGAAACAGAATAGAAATTCCATAATCAGACCAAAGTGATGGCATCGAAAATTAGGGAGGAAGGGATGAATTATTTAGTAAACAATGTTGGCCGTGTGAAGAAGATCTGGGCTCCCGCCATGTGCAGAGGACACTGCCAGTAAGGAGCCACTGGCCCAACATGGCGGGGTCATTGGCTGAATTTACCACCAAATTATTGCACTTTCTCTATGACAGCCACTGGTCTGGTATTGTAATATACCTTATAATTTAAACATGCATGCATGATATTTGTCAGTGTTTGATGCATATCGAGCACTTATGCAATCCAAGCTTTTCCTATGCAGAAGAGTAGTTGCAAGAAGCAAGCTCTAAGTGAAAAGCAATTCCTCAGCTCCTTACACTGAGTTACTCGAGCAAATAATCAGGCTGCTTCGAGGGAAAGATAAGCAACTGAAGCATAAGCAACTGAAGCATTCACCTTCTAAAACTGCAGAGGCAGACTTCCCAGCGTGAGCACTCGCTGCCCAATTCCAGTAAACATCAGGAAAGTAGGAAAACAAAAGGAAGTGTGAAGAAAAGTACCTGTCTTGGATATTAACTTCCTTTAGAAAAGGAGAAAATTTTGATTCTTGGTGTAGGTTATGAAGAAGAAGAAAAAAAAATCTGAAAGCTCTTTACATACAACTACCAATAGCATTGAAAAGTCTTCATGTTATACACAAAGACAAGTATATAAAAATGAAAACATTATATATGTATATAATATAAAGTAATTAATATATTCCAAACAGTGTAAAGGCTACATGTGAAAGTTAGAGTATAAAGCTAAAATAAAAAAGGGGGGGGTGGGCAGCTACCACTATGGTCTCGGGAAGAATTTCCTAACTCACCAAAAGAATAAATGATGAGAAGAGAAATGACAGATTCAACCTGATCAAAATTATTTCCATTTGGGCGGCGCCTGTGGCTCAGTGGGTAGGGTGCCGGCCCCATATACTGAGGATGGCAGGTTTGAACCCGGCCCCAGCCAACTAAAACAGCGATGAGAATTGCAACAAAAAATAGCCAGGTGGGCAGTACCTGTGGCTCAGTGAGTGGGCTTCCGGTCCCATATACCGAGGCTGTCAGGTTCGAACGCGGCCGCAGCCAAACTGCAGCAAAAAATAGCCAGGCGTTGTGGTGGGCGCCTGTGGTCCCAGCTACTTGGGAGGCTGAGGCAAGAGAATCACCTAAACCCAGGAGTTGGAGGTTGCTGTGAGCTGTGACCCACAGCACTCTACTGAGGGTGACAAAGTAAGACTCTGTCTCAAAAAAAAAAAAAATTATTTCCGCTCGGCACCTGTGGCTCAAGCAGCTAAGGCACCAGCCACATACACCTGAGCTGGTGGGTTCAAACCCAGCCCGGGCCTGCCAAACAACAGTGATGGCTGCAACCAAAAAATAGCTGGGCGCCTATAATCCCAGCTACGCTACTTGGGAGGCGGAAGCAGAGAATTGCTTGAGCCCAGGAGATGGAGGTTGCTATGAGCTGTGATGCCACGGCCCTATACCCAGGGTGACAGCTTGAGGCTCTGTCTCAAAAAAAAAAAAAAAAAAATTATTTCCATTTGATGAAGAATACACAAACAAAGGAAATAGCCAGGTGAGAGACCAGGCAAACCTTTTTTCCCAATGCCTGAAACCATTAAGGAATTAGTATCTACACTATACAAGTAAATGACAAATCAGTAAGTGGAAAACAGGCACCCCCTCAGAAAAATGCACAAAAGTTAGGAACAATTAACAGCAGAGCAAATCCTGTCATCGCATAAGTAAGTGAGCAGACTAGACTGCCTAGACCCCACTTCACAGCGATCTTTGCATAACGTAGAAGGCCACACAAGGGCAGCTGTGCTTTGCAGAAATGGGATTCCCCCCTATCCAGCTGGTGGGAGGACACTGTATTGCAGGCACTGCAGAGATCCACCCAGGGGCACCTGGTTAAATGTGTGCACCACCCTAGACACAGACGCGGATCCTACACACACGTCCCAAAGACAATCTTGCACCACCCATGAGGAGACATTACAAGGTCGTTCACCACAGCATTGTTCAGTACAAAGTTGCAGGCAATGTAGTGACCCATTACTCAAGAATGAAAAAGCCTTGTCAGTTAGATTGTTTGTGTATTTTTTAAGTATATACACAAATCGTAAATTCCATGCAATATTCAGAATTTTGGAACCAGATTTACACATAGCAACAAGGACCAATCTCAAAAACATTATGTCTGGTGGAAAAAGGAAGAAAGAGATGAGATTTATGGGCCAATACTATTTAGTCGATATTTTAAATACACACAAAATAGCACTATAAATTTTTCAAGGAGTCACTTGTTTTAAAATAAACATACAATGTATTGAAATTGGATCCAGAGAACATAAATGCATGAAGGTGGGAATTAGTGGGAGGCAGGAAACGAGAGGAAGGAGGGGGATGAAGGGGGAAAATAATGAAGTAAACAAAGCTAAGCGCAGTCAAGCACAGGTCACCCTCGAAGTGAGCAGGACCTTGGCTGGGTGGTCAGCTCAGTTCTGGGGACGTGAGGAGCCAAAGAGGGAAGAAACGCCCAGTGAGCAGCACAGGCAGCAAGTCAGCACCACCCGCCAGCGCAAGGGCACACCCGGCCGGCAGGGGTCTGCAGAGCAACAATTCGGCTGGACTGCCCTGCAGGAAGTGTCACCCCTAGGGCCTTCCTAGTAGCTCTTGTGCCACCCAGTGGCTTGCCCCTCTAACGTCAGCTTCCCTCAACCATGTGGCCCGGACCCTAAGTCCTTGTTTTATCCAAGCCTATCTGCGTCTTCCCACTGACTTGAGGCCTCTGGCCCAACCCAAGAACCTTCCACCCCTCTGCCAGAGGTAGAGGCCCACAGGGAGCCCACACAACCAGGTGAAGGAAGGCCGGGCCTGGGCTGCAGGTGGGGGCTCCCTCTCAGCAAAGCCCCAGAAAAGCCCAGCACACCCTGAGGGTGGCCCCCAGAGCCTTGGGAAAATGCTCCAGGTGTCGCCCGAATGACAGCCAGCATCTCAGTTGCTGTCTGAGGAACTGCCGAGTGTTATTCTTGTTAGTTAGGCCTCAGTCCTGCTAATTGCAGAGTAGGGAAGCCCGAGGAGCCTCTCCATCAGGGATTCCCAGGGGTGCTCAGGTGGGGAGGGGTGGGCAGCTACCACTTGCAGCAGCACCAGCAATGTGCCAGGAAAATAATAGCTTTGGGACCTTGGGGAAGGGGGCACTGATGGGATGATATTTGTTTACCTTCCCTGCGGTGATAGTCTGAGCAGCGAGGACCTCAGGACAGGACTGATGCCCCTTCAACAGTACAATCTCAGGAAGAAGGGAGGGAAGAGGAGGAGGAATGAGCCATCACACACACAAGTATACACACACACACACACACACACACGTACCCAGTCGCACGGGCATGCTGACGGAGCAAAGAAACATAAAGGCTCTTTGACAATGCAGTCTGTTCCCTACAAATCTGGCCTCATGTAAGCAAACCTGCTTCATGAAAACATGGAGCAAGCTAAACACACCTTGGACTCTTCCAGGCAAATAAAACTTCTCCCCTTAAACACCAGTCTTTATTCTTTAATCATTTAGGATAAAAAACACTTTGTGAAATGTATTAATGCTCCCCACATATTTAATTGTTTTGCTTAATTGCTCCCAGACACCAAGTATAATTTGATATTTTCTCCAAGGAATCATTTGTAACTTGTATCACACCCCCATTGTCACAATAGAAGAAACTCAGAGCTGGCAAGGCCTGCATGTTCCACTGGCCTGCTCTGCAGCCCCACTCTTCTGTTGCAAACCTCATTTCTTCCTCTCTGAGCACTGGGCCTTCTCTCTACCAGGGCCACCCTCTCCTTGACTCTGTGTAACGGTTTGACTCATCACCTGCTTCCAGCACCATCTGGTCCAGCTTAATCACCAGCATATCCACAGGATCAGCTCTGTGCTACATGAGAGTGTGTTTCTTAATGGGAAACTTGCTCCTACCTCCCTTGGGGGCCTGGTGGCAACCTCTCTCTCTGCTGAGGAGAAGAGAGTCTGATGTTCCCAGCAAGAGCACAGCTAAGAAGGCCAGCTCCTTGGAAGGACTTGACACCCTCCCAGCCACTACAGGACCAACAGAGGGTGGGGACTCAGCCTTGAGCTCAGGATGCAGAGTCCTCAGAGAGCCCTGGGTTGAAGGAGTGAGGATGAGAGAAAGTCTCACCCAGGCTCCCAACACAGAGAAGATGGGGAAAGATGTGGCCCAGAGCACAGTCAGCATTCTCAGCTGCTTGAGTTGAGCAGCACAGGTAGCAAGTTTTATCTAACCTTTTAACCTTCTATTGTGTTCATATAAGACAGGAGCAAAGGGAAGTCGTATTAGAAAACCCACCAGCAGCACAGACAGTGAGAGGGATGCTGGACGCCAGCTGTGCTCAGTTTGGCACGGAGAGGCCAGCACATGTGTGCCCACTGCCCAGCACCTCCAGCTGGTGCACCTCCCTGTGCTGGCTTCTCCTCACCCGCCTGACCACCTAAAGACCTCAGAACCTGGGGTTCTGCCTTGGTCCTCTCTTCTCTCTCCACACTCAACCTCATTGACCTCTTCCAGTTTTAAGACTTAATGTTATCTGTATGTCAAAAACTTCCAAATTGACATTTCCAGACTGGATCACTCTCCAGAACCTGAGGCTCATGTATCCAGTTGCCTGCTTGACACATTTCTGTTTGGATGTCTGTTTGGACATCTTTGTCAGTTATCAATTGTTACATAACAAACTCCCCAAAACTTAGAGACCCCAAAGAATAATGAATTGTTTCTTATGGGCAGCGCCTGTGGCTCAATGAGTAGGGTGCCAGCCCCATATACCGAGGGTGGTGGGTTCAAACCCAGCCCTGGCCAAACTGCAACAAAAAAATAGCCAGGTGTTGTGGCAGGCACCTGTAGTCCCAGCTGCTCAGGAGACTGAGGCAAGAGAATCGCCTAAGCCCAAGAGCTGGAGGTTGCTGTGAGCCGTGTAACGCCACGGCACTCTACGGAGGGTGAGGGAGGTAAAGTGAGACTCTGTCTCTACAAAAAAAAAAAAAAAGAATTGTTTCTTGTGATTCTGTTAGTCAGGAATTTGGGCAGGGCTCATCTGGGTGGTTCTTCTGCTCCATGTGATGAGGGCTAGAGTGAACCTCACAGGTCCACTCCTCCAGGAACTCAGTTGGTACAGGATGCCAGCAGTTGGTGCTGTTGGCCTCAGCTTTCTTGGGGCTTCTCCTCCAACAAGGTCTCTGCTTCCCTACAGCATAGCAGCTGCCTCACAAGAAAGGAAAAGGAGAAGCTGCTCCAAGAGAGTCTGAGTCCCCAGCATCTTCCTCCAGGTCCCTTGGCAGCCTCCTAATGGTCCCCCAGCTTCTGCCCTTGGAATCTACTCCCCTCATGGCAACCGGGTTGATTTTTCAATGTTTTGGGTCAGATAGCAGGTCAGAAGGTTCTGTTCAGACCTTCCTGAGGCTTCCTGTGTTTCTCTAGAGTAAAAGCCAAAGTGCTTGCATTGGCCCCAGGCCCTACACCATCTACATCCACCCCCTACACACTCCACACTCCTGCTCACTCCACTTCAGCCTCCCTGGCCTTTCATCTGGTGAGCACCCTAGAGTTGCAAAAGACTTCCTTACCCAGGACTGGCTACATAATTGGTGATGCCCAGTGCAAAATGAAAATGCAGGCCCTATTCCAAATGAGTAAACATTTCAAGAAAGCTACAGGAGGACATAAAACCTCACATGCGCCCCTCTGAGACTGGGACCCTCCGTGCCTGCACATGTCATGAAGCCCTGCCTGCCCACACCCCTTGTCACTTCTGGCCCATGGAATAGCCCTGTGAGACAAACAACACAGAGATTTTTATTTTCCTCATGTCCAGATAACAAAGCAATTTTTGGAGGCTATTTCATAGAGGGTAGGGCCTGGCCAGGGTCACAGCTGGAAAGCAGATGGTCACCTTAGACCCCAGACCTTAGGCACAGGCTCTACATTCTCTCCTCCATGCACCCCCTTCCCCTGCATCTCTTGGTCAACCCTGAGAGAAGAGAGACTCTGAGTTCTCTCCCTGGTCCAGTCCACTTCCTCCCTCTCCAGCCCTGGAAATTCCTCCCTAACCCTGTCCTTTAGTCTGGGGGCATCAGAAGTCCAAGCCCACCCACCAGGCTCCTCAGGCCCCACCCAGCAGCCTGGTCAAAGCCCCTCCTCATTAGGAATTAGGGCCTCATTCCAGCTGGGAATGAGGCCAGGAAAGATGGTGAAACAGAAAAAGCAGAAGCATGGATGGGTTAATAAACTGTGGCATATGTATTCCATGGGACACTATTCAGCCATTAAAAACAGGTGGAGACTACGCATCGTTTGTGTTTACTTAGATAGAGTTGGAGAACATTCTCCTTAGCAAAGTATTCCAAGAAGGAAAGGCAAGCACCCCACATACTCGGTACTAATCTGAAAAGAGTAGACCAACAACTACAGGCTCACACAAGAGAAAAACACAACAAATTCAAGAAAGAGGGAGGAAGGAAGGGGCTCAGTTTGTTCCCACCTATCAGGTACAATGTAGGGGGGTGTGGCACACCTCCTGGGTGAAGGATTCAACTGCAGCTCAGACTTTGAACTTTACCTTACGAACACAAATAATGTACACTTATGCAAACCCATAATAAAAAAAAAAATTTTAAAAAAAGGCAGAATGCAAAGGGAGAATGTGGCAAGGACAGAAAATCCTTGGACAGAAATCAAGGTGCACAAGGCTGCCTGGAGGATACCTGTACAGGAGGTGGGAGATGTAAAACACTCCAAATGAGAAGCCCCAGGTCCCCAGCCCGGAGCCAAGAATTCTGCAGAGCCCCACAGGGCCATGAGGGAGGTGTCCATGGGGACTACAGACACACGAACCCTAATTAGGGGCTTACAGGGAGCTTAGTCCCCGGATTACACACAGCCACCACAAGCCCCAGCCCTGCATCAGGACAGACTTAATGGCTTTGCTTTGAGTCGCCACCAACAGAAAGTATTCTTGTTCCCAGCAACTTTAATAAGGCATTTATGGGCCTTGGGACAACATTTGGCTAGAGGGGCTGGCTGCCCAGACAGTCAGCACAAAGAGGCAGATCAGCACAGAGCCCGAGATGTGGCCACAAAGGCAGGCAGGACGGAGGGGCCTCTCACCCCTTTGCAGGGACCAGACCCTCCCCTGCCTTGTTAACAGGTGACTACGTGGGCTTAGTCAGCCCCGCAGGGACCTTCACGGAGGTGGAAGAGATGGGAAGCCCACTGCCAACACCAACACCACAATACCAATATTCTTTTTTTGAGACAGAGTCTCACTTTGTCACCCTTAGTAGAATGCTGTGGTGTCATGGCTGTATTACAGCAACCTCAAACTCTTGGGCTCAAGCATTCCTCTTGCCTCTGTCTCCTGAGTAGAGGGACTACAGGCTATTTTTGGAGACGGGTTCTCACTCTTGCTCAGTCTGGTCTCGAACTCCTGAGCTCACGCGATCCGCCTGCCTTGGCCTCCCAGAGTGCTGGGATTACAGGCTTAAGCCATCTTGCTCAGCCCAAACACCAATTTTTTAAACATAGTCCCAAAGCCCCTAGGGCAGGGCTCCTGCCAGCACCCCCAGGGACCCTGAGAATACCCTGGGCTCCCACAGACTGCCTGCTTATCCAGCAGTCCCGTGCTCCATCATGTAGCATTAATTTGTTTTCCCATTTTGGCTCATCAGAGTGGCCATAAGCAGGGTCCCATATGGTGAGATGCACCCTCATGATGATGCAATTCCAGCCAAAAGCAGCAACACTGGTGTTTGGATTCATCTGTCTCAAGTGACTGTGAGATTTCTGTTTTACTTGTTTGTAGCTACCATTTAATGAGAACTAGTGCTCAAGAGACCCCAGAGTAAGGGCTGTGCTTAAACCCTCTCATTCCAGCCTCACAGCAGCATGGGGATAGGCTCACCATCATCAACTCCAAGTCACAGCTAAAGAATCAGGTCCAGAGTGCCCAAGGCCACATAGTGGTAGGTGACGGGCCCCTCCACTCACCATGTCCAGGTCCATGCAGGCAAATTCCTGAGGGTCAAGGGAGGTGGCAACAGGGGAAGACACAACCAGGTCGGCTCCAACCAGCACAGTCAAGGAGGGCTTCTGGGAGGTGGTGATGTCTGCATCAGGCCTAGAATGACGAGGGGGGTTTGGCTAAGAAAGGGGAGCAAAGAGACAATGCAGTATGCATTGGGGCCGTGATGCAGCAGGAACAAGCTTGAGGATTTCCGGGTGCCACAGTGCACATCTTCAGAGGCTCTGAGATTTGGGGTTCCGCCCTACTGTTACTAACAGCAGAGACAACTACAACATACTCAACGTTTACAAAGCACTTTGTAAAAAGCACATTCTCTCTTCACAAGGACCCTCTGAAAGAAGAACTCGGATTATCTCTAGAAAGCTGAGTTTCGGGAGTTTAGGCAACTGGCTGACAGTATGAGCTCAGGCAAATAGGGAGTGGGGTCTTGAGCATGGGTTTCATTGCAGCCAGTGACTGCAGCCCCAGTCCCCATGCAGGAACCTGTGGCCAGGTGGGTTTGTGTAAGCCAGCAGAGCAGCACTAGGCTGGGAGCGGGCACCTCCATTTCTACTCTCAGCTCTGACACATACTCGGCAACCTCTGGGCACCTTCATGAAACAAAACGACAGCCCCTGCCTCTCCACCTCCCAGGGCATCAGGTGGGACAGGGAGGCCATGCCCTGGGGTGCCTTACTGGTTGTGGTAGTTGAAGAGGCTCCAGAAATGTCCAGCCCCAGCCTCTGGAACTGTGTGAATGTCACCTTATGTGATGAAAGGGACTCTGCAGGTGTGGTGAAGTTAGGGATGCTGAGATGGAGAAATTACCCTAGATTACTATCTGGAGGGCCCAGAAGAATCACAAGGGTCCTTATAATGGAGAAGGAGCTGTGAGGTTGGGAGGATGAGCCACGAGCCAAGGAGTGCGGGGCCTCCAGAAACTGAGAAAGGCAGAAAATGGGTTCCCCCAAGCCTCCAGAAGGCAGAAGCTCTGCCAGCACCCCTGTGTCAGCTATGGATGCTGATTTTGGACTTCTGACTTCCAGAACAGCAAGGTAGTAAACCCACCCTGTGTTAAGCCCCCAAGTTCATGGTAATTCGTTATAGCGGCCACGGGAGACTCCAGGAGCAGCTCAAACAGCCTTGTCTTGTGGGAGCAATTCCAGCCACAACTGAGCCTTGTGAATTTTACAGAAGTGTCTCCTTTCGTCAGGGCAAAATGATTTCAAATTCCACTCTTTGAGTATAGAAAACAAGCTTCAGATAATTCCATTCTATTTCCTGCAGAGAGTTTTAAAAAATAGGAGCTGAAAAATACGCAATTACTTTAAACGGCAGCTGCCCCCAAATGAAGCACATTTTCTTCTTGGAGAGTGATTTTTAGGTGTTTTCTGATAAAACTTGCTCTGTTCAGGTAGAGACTACTGCCCGTCACCAAGCCACCAGATGTGCCTGTGATGCTGGCACTGATCAGAGGTGGATTGAAATAATCATGCTGGGAGAACGGGTGACACTGGCCGGTGGCAAAGGGCTTCAGGCTTTGGCAGTTTCAAGACATTGGGGCAGGGAGTTTCCCAAGAACTATAAATATAAGAAGTTGACTGTGCACATAGGGGTGTTGCCATAGTAATAAGCCTTAAGAAAACACATGGGGCTGGACATGGTGGCTTGAGCAGGTATCTGTGGCTCACACCTGCAATCCCAGGGCTTTGGGAGGCTGAGGTGGGAGGATCACTTGAGCCCAGGAGTCCAAGGCTGCAGTGAGCTATGATAACTCCACTGTGCTATAGCCTGCGTGACAGAGCAAAATGTAATTTCAAAAAAGAAAAAGTATGGAGGTGGGAGTAATGGGGGTGGGAGTAATGAGAGCCAAGGAGATGCTGCTCTATCAAACAGAAACAGAAAACAGAGCCCACGGGGACATTCCCGGGCTGGGGCAGCCAGCAGAGCTTGACCAAGGTCTTCCCTTCTCCACCCTGCTCTGCGAATAGATGGACATAGGAATCAGAGCCTCCACAGACCCTACCCGCACCCTGCCACCACCGACTGGGCCATACCCCTGCCAGGGAAGACCCTTGGTGCAGGGGACCAAAACAGGAGGTGGTAAGATGGAGACTCTAGTCCCTGCTGTGAGCCAAGGCAAGTTTCTCCCCATCTCTAGGCCTCGGTTTCCCCAGCCATAGCCAGAGGCAGCTGGACTAGGGGACCCAGCTTAAAGGTCTAGACTCCCTCACCCAGGGCCCCAAGAGCAAGACTGGGTCCACCTGGAGTGGCTCTCTCCTCTGACTCCTCCCCGATGTGACCCCAGAGCCTTTGTCAGGTCTCCCACTCTCCACTTCCTGTTCCCCGAATTCTGACCAAAGAAGCTCTTTCTGCTCGAGCTTCTCCAGCCTTTCCTTGTTCTGCAATCTCCTGGAGGTCTCCCCAAACTCAAACTTGTCTCTTGACCACTGGGCCACAGGCAACTTTATTCTTAACTCTCAGACCCTGGGTTTTGCTCCCTTTTCTCTTCAGTATGTTTACCTTCCATTCTAATTTGGGTTCCCCCAAGACAACCAGATGAGAACCCGGACGCAAGTGGTTTATTGGGAGGTAGTCCCAGGGAGCACGAGGGACAATGAAAACTCGGGAGAGGGTGATGTGGGTTGAATTATGTCCCCCCTAAAAGATATGTCAAGTCCTCTCCCCTGGTCCTGTAAATGTGACCTTATTTGGAAATAAGGTCTCTGCAGTAAGTGAGAGTTTATGTCTTTACAGCTCCTTAAGTTGTAAATTAAGATCCTATGATTAAGGTTCAGTCCTTAATCCAATACAACTGGTGTTGCTCTGCAAAGAGACACACTCAGAGGGAAGGTGGCCATGTAATGACAGAGGCACAGGTTGGCTGGATGCCACTGCAAGCCAAGCGACACCAAGCAGTGGCAGCACACTTGAAACCAGGAGACACAGCACAGCCCACACTTGTGTTGTTCTGAGCCACCAGCTTGGGGCTACAGCAGCCACAGGGAACAGAGACCCACACTGTGCATACACTAATAGTTCTGCTGCTCTTTTTGAAACCTGAACGCCACATCATTCTCTTTAGCCACCCAGCATCTTTGTCTACCCCTTCCCTACTTCCTGCATCTCAGAAAAAGGCAAAAACCTCGTCTCATTACAGGGCCTTAAATACCAGACACCTGCTTCCCAGCCTCCCTTGCAGGCAGGTAACAGACATTTATTTGATAAGGGTTTTGCCAGTTACACGCATGTGGCATCCAGTAACGCAGAGGCTGGGACTATGTGGGCACCTGGCTGGCAAGGCTGGGTCAGCAGAGATGCCCACAGGTTGGTTGTAGAGCAGTGGTTCTCAATCTTCCTAATGCCGTGACCCTTTAATACAGTTCCTGTGGGTCACAACCCACAGGTCGACAACCACTGTTCCAGAGGCTCCCAGGGTTGGGTTCAGGCTGTAATGGCCAGTGCATTAGTGGGGTTAGCAATACACAGGCAGGTTGTTTCTGCAAAGTTATTTTGAACACTGTTCCTGGCTGCGTAGCCTGCTAATCTAATTGTCCAGCCTATGCAGGCATCCCATGATCCACTTGATATCCCTTAATTCATTTCTGTTTTGCTTTAATAAGCAGAATTAATTTCCACCTCTCGCAGCTAAGCTCCTTGATTGGCATGCAGTTTTGTGCATGCAGCTCTCTCCACTTTTCCTCACAGCCCCTCTGGCTCTAGGGATATGGAGAGGGCTTTGGAGTCAGGAGCTGATCACCAGGTGATCTGCCACTTTCAGGGGTGAGCTGCCAGCTCTCTCCTCTTTTCCCTGAGCAATGTAAGAGAGTGGTTTGGAATACAGGCTTTGGTGGCCACGGGTCTGGGTTAGGATCCTGGGTCCTTAGTAGCTGTGTATTCTTGGGTGAGTTACTTAGCCTCTCTGATTTCTATCTGTAAAACAGATTTATAATAGACATTTGGCTTTCTTCCCAAAGACTCTGCCTCCTCCTCCTGGAAGAGCCTCTCTTTCCGAAGTGAATTCATTCATGACTTGTCAAAAGCTGGGCCTGGGTCTCCAGGGGACTTATCAGTTTCCCAGGATTTCTCCAGTTAAACGGGGCCATCTGTTTTTACTGGGTTTGCACAAAGGCTGAGGCGCATCCTGGTTGCAGGAACCCTTCTTGGCCATGGCATAAGCAGTGGCTCTGGGGTGAGGAACAAAGGAACGGAGGACCTGGTCCTCAGCCTCTAAATGCTGCTGGGGAGATGGGATCCAGGGAGACCTTGCACCTGGGCTTGCAGCTAAATCTACGGCTGAACTTTTCAGTTGCAGTTTCCTTTTTACCTTCAGCTGGTTTGAACTCTGAGTTCAATCCTACTCTGAGTAGGATTAAATGGGAAAACACAGAGAAAGTGCTGAGCATGGATCCCAGGATAGAACCTGCCAGGTTTTCTTTTCCAGAATTCTCTGAGGATGTGAGTGGACTCCAGGTGGCTGGTCCCATCCCCTCCCAGCACACCCAGGCCTCGCCCTCAGTGTTAGAGAAAGCTGAGGTCCGGCGTGGGGCCTGGCTACACACAGTTTTGTATTCTGCTTCACATGTGTTGTGGACATTTTCCCATGTCATTAATATTCATTGAAAGCCTGATTGATAATGTCTAACGATCTAAAATGAGGATTCCCCCTAAATTTTTTTAGACATTCTCCTTCTATTTGGCATCTTTGCAGTTTGCCTTTTTCTACTTTGTAAGTTCTGCTCTAAAAGCACGTTTGTACACAAACCTTTGACCTCATCATAAATGATTCTCCTGCGATGGATTTCTAAAAGTAGAGTGACTAGATAAGTCATTGGAATTTTTAAAAATCTTAATACCTGTTGGGATGCTCAGGCTTTGTCTGCTTTTTGGAGATAAGGTCTTGCTTTGTTGCCTAGGCTGGAGTTCAGTGGCACAATCACAGCTCTCTGCAACTTGGAATATCTGGGATCAAGTGATACTCCTAGCTCAGCCTCCTGAGTAGCTAGGACTATAGGGGTATGTGACCACACCCAGCTATATTTTTCTATCTCTTGTCAGACACGGTCTCACTATGTCACCCAGGCTGGTCTTGAACACCTAGCCACAAGGAATGCTCCCATCTTGGCCTCCAAAAATGCTTACAGGCATGAGCCACTGTGCCCGGCCAAGAAAGTCAGCTTTGAAATAGCATCTGTACCCTTTTATAACATCCTATTCTACTGTTAACCATTCTTCACTGCCAGAAATTCTTCCCCGGCTGCCATTCACTTAGTGATGTAGGCTAAGTGATAGGGTTAGCATTCTATATGCCTTTTCTTATTTATATTAATAACAATCCAAATGCATGGATAAGATTATTGCCCAGCTTTAGAGATGTAGAAGCTCAAAGAAAGTCTGCAATTTGCCAAAGGCAGCCCAGCTAGAACAAGTGGAGACAAGATGTGCTCTAGGTTTGTTTACACTTTCCTGACATGAAATCCTCTTGGGAAGGACGGATCACTTCCTACTGGGAGTCCTACCTGAAAATAATTCCCCCACCTGGTGCTTGGACACTTCCTGTGTAATACCATGTAATTCCACTGGAAGCACATTCTAAATTACTTTGGGTCCTAGATCATGCAGGTTATATTTTAACCATATCCTGTTTATTTGCATGGAGGACCTTTCTTTTTTTTTTTTAATTATTAAATCATAGCTGTGTACATTAATGTGATCATGGGGCACCATACACTGGTTTTATAAATAGTTTGACACATTTTCAACACTGGTTAACATAGCCTTCCTGACATTTTCTTAAGACATTTATATTCTACATTTACTAAGTTTCACATGTACCCTTGTAAGATGCACCGTGGTGTAATCCCACCAATCACCCTCCCTCCACTAATCCTCCCCCCTCCCTCGCCTCCCTTTCCCCCTTCTCCATATTCTTAGGTTATAACTGGGTTATAGCTTTCATATGAAAGCCATAAATCAGTTTCATAGTAGGGCTGAGTACATTGGATACTTTTTCTTCCATTCTTGAGATACTTTACTAAGAAGAATATATTCCAGCTCTATCCATGTAAACATGAAAGAGGTAAAGTCTCCATCTTTCTTTAAGGCTGCATAATATTCC
>CAUYPK010027284.1:0-11855 GCA_963574355.1 Loris lydekkerianus
TGGGGGTGGTGCACACAGTTCTGGGAGTGCCTGGCGCCCAATGACTTTGGCACAGAGAACCCAAGGCTCCAGCAGTCTCTGGCCAGGAGAAGGGCTCTGCACAGAGGCAGGGAGGGCTCCGGGGGGCATACGGCTATCAGAGTCCCTGGCCAGATGAGCAGGCTGGTGTGGAGGCAGGGAGGGTACAGGAGGGAGGATGCAGGGTTGTGTGGCTCCCGCCGTTCCTGGTCAGGGAATGCAGCAGCCCGGTGCGTGTGGGTCACTGGTCAGGGGTCACTACACAGCTCTTCTGGAGGTCTGGGCAGTGCCAAGCCCAGGAGTTTGAGGTTGCTATGAGCTGTGATGTCATGGCACTCTACCCAGGGCAACAGCCCAAGGCTCCAGTGTGCCAAAACTGCCTCACTCTGCCCCTAAGGATGAAGGCTGTAAGGCAGTTCAGTCCCCGCCTTTAGGCTGCTCAGTCACTAGGTTACTTTGTCCCACCCGATCCTTGCTCTGGGACCCTGAGGGCGGAATTTGTCGGAGCAGTTCTTTCACAATGGCTTACTTCGCCCAGCTCAGTGGCTCATTCTGGGGCCCCAGACAATGCCTAATGTTTTCCACACCCCTGCTCAAGCTCTCCCCAAGGCAGCTCAACTGAGTGCCAAGTCTAAGAACACCAAAACAGTTCCCAGGTAAGGCCTTTCCAGTTTTCAGTCTCACTGCTGCTTGTACTCATGGTTGCCAGCGTGATTAGGTCGATCGAACACATGCAGCCACTTGCCAGCTTTCCACTGTTTTTGTCCTCCTCCTGGGGTTCCAGAAGTCCCTTGCTGGCTCCCTGTATCCTCAAAGGGGTGATCATAGGTAGATCTCACCGGCCAGAGGTGCTTGGAGTCTTGTCTCCCCAGACTTGCCGTGTCCAGTTACAGGGAAGCTGTTACTCGGCCGCCATCTTTAATCCCTTAAATTCTTATCAGAGTATTTTTATGGCATTTTCATTTAACTTAAAGTGTATTGATCAGTTTCTAACATAGGTAAGATTGTCTGCCTGCAATCTATATAAAAATGTTTTTATCAGATGCTTTTTATTTTTATTTTTTTTACTCTAAAGTCTGGTTAACTTTTATAATAAGTTTGTAATTTTACCCCCTAGGGGGAAAAGTCTCATATCTCCTTATGTATTCGCAGTGGTGGTGATTTACAAAGTAGATTCATTACCTGGTTTTCAAAAATAGTGATTTCTACTTAATAAAAATTCTGATTCTATGCTATGATGTGTCAACACGAAGAACCCAAATTCTACAAAATAATTTAAAGAGTTTTATTCTGGGCTGACTAAGTATGACCGTATCCTAGAGAGCTAGACCCAAGAAACCTTGAACAAGTGATCTTGATGTGGTTGGGTGACAGTTGATTTCATACATTTTACAGAGAGAGAAATTACATGGAAAGTTGCAAATCAGTTCATTGAAGGTGTACACTGGTTTGGACCAAAAAGCCAGTACATCTAGAAGCAGGCAATTACAATTTATAGGTGGGTTTAAAGGTTACTTTATTTGTATTGGTTCAAGAAATGAAGCTTTCTCTAGAGGCATAGAATCTTTTCAGTTAAGATAAGGAAGTATGCTAATCAGGGACAAGCCACAAGATACAGCAGGCATACGCTGAGAATCAAGTGATCTGGTAAGTAAACTGATTACCTGCAGGTGTGGTTTCATTTTTGCCTCATGTGGCATTAAGGTTGTTGATGTCTTACTCTTATAAGCATAACTGCAAAATGACAGGGCATACCTAGATATGTCTGATTTCCCTTCTCCTCGTGGATAACAATTCAATTCAGCTTTAAGATTTGCCTTTTGTTTTGTTTTTTGCATACTTCTTTCTGAGAGAGGATTCATTCAGTTGGGTCAGAGCTGTTATGACTTAATTTTAGTAAAAATAAGAAATTAGAGGTATGGAGCAAGATAGCAGACTAGAGGTATCTCCTTACCAGGTACTTGTGGTAAGGCAGGGGAGAGAGAAATTCAGCCAACTATGAATGGGGACTCCTACCTCAATACATCACTTCCAGGCAGAGTGAAGCAGTAGGGGACTCCTTGTGCCAATGAAGAGGTCTGGAACTGAGGAAGACCAGCATAAAAGGTTAGTATCAGGATACAGGCAGAGGTTGGCTGGCCCTCCCACAGAGGCCTAGAGATAGAAAAGGGGTTATTGCAGTTTTTTTGGTTTTGGACTGGGTTGCTTTCTGGAGCTGCTTTGCAATGGCTTAAGCAAGCAGGTAAACTTAAAAAGTGTCCAACACCTGGTATTGAATACTGGGCAGGGTGGAACTCCCATTGGTTTGGCTACTAGCAGGGTAACACCCTTATGGCAAGGCTGCCCAGGAGGAACAGTCCACACAGTACTAGTGCCCAGCCAGCTCTAGCATGCCTGCTGAGCTGAGGCAGTCATACTTGGGGTGAATTGAATGGCTCCCACACACCTGGGAAGGCACTTTGTTGTCAGAGGGCACTTTTTGTAAGGTCAAGACATGCATCCTTAGGTTGCATCCTTAATTTTTATCCTTAGGTTTTGTATTTTCCTTCATTTGTTTTCCATTTGGATTTATTTGGTAATATTTTTATTTTTTCATTTTTAATTTCTTCAATATCAAGGGCTTCTCTATTTTGTTATGGTTTCAAGCCCTCTTTACTCTTTATTTTTCATTTCTCTTCTTTTTTCTCTCTTTTGGTAGAGATTTGTCTACTTTCCTCATCTTTTCCACATAAATTTCTTATAAAACATAGAAGATGTCACTTTTTCCTTCATATTATATAATGGTGTATTATTAATTTTATTTATCTATTTTTTCCCTTACTCTGACAGGAAAGGGTCATGGCATTGATCTGACTAGGGTTCACAGGGTTTGTCTGGCTCTACAAGTAGGTCATGAGCTCAAAAGTGCCCTTATAGCTTTAATCTTTGGTAAGACAGTATTGGTAGGTCCCACTGAAACATACTTTTGCTTTTTTTCCATATTTGCCAGTGGTGGGGTCTTGCTTTAGCCCAGGGTGGTAAGCAGCTGACTACAAGAGACTCATACATCCCAGCCCCTACAAAGTCCTGCAATTGTGAATATGGGTCAAAGTACCCTGCCAAATACCACCATTTCTCCTTTCTCTATTTCTCTTTTTGTCCTCCTTCTCTCCTTTTACCCAATCATTTCCTTTCACACACCCATTTTTCTCTTCTTTATCTTTTCCTTTCCTTTCTCCTTTCACACTATTTACCCCCTTTTCCTTTTGGACTTATGCCAAAAGGCCACTTTAACAGCTATGCTCAGAGACAAGGTGATTGAAGTGAAGGAGGCAGTGAGAGGAAAAGTAAGGGAAGGACGTGAACAAGAAGAAAACACACATGAGGAAGAAACAATAGAAAAATTCTGAAAACATGAAAAACCAGAAGACAGCATCCACCCAAAGGGATCATGAAATAGTGACCTACTGCAGAGGATTCCACATGCAAGAAAATAATGTAAATGACAGGAAGAAAATTTAAAATACAGATGGCAAAAACAATAAAGAGAATTGATAAGAAAGTGGAAAATAATACAAAGAAATTTCAAAAACAGAACCAAAAAATGAATGAAAGATATGAAGAATATAGAAAGGATATAGCAGAGCATGAAGAATTGGAGGAGTCAATCAAAGAACTTAAAGATTCAGTAGAAAATATCAGTAACAGATTAGACCATGGAGAAAAAAGAATCTCTGAGTTAGAGGATAAAACTCTTGAGATAACCAGGCCATAAAAGAGGCAGAACAAAAGAAAGAGAAAAGGCCAGGAGTAGGTAGATCATGCCTGTAATACTACCAGTCTTGGAGGCTGAGGCAGGTGGATTGCCTTAGCTCAGGAGTTCAAGACCAGCTTGAGCCAGAGTGAGACCTTGTCTCTAGGATAAAAAAATAAAAATAAATCTAGACATTGTGCAGGCACCTGCTATAGTAGTCCCAGCTATGTGGGAGGCTGAGGCAAGAGAATTGCTTAAGCCTAAGAGTTTGAGATTGCTGTGACCTGTAATGCCAGGTACTCTACCAAAGGTGACAAAGTGAAACTCTGTCTAAAAAAAAAAAAAGAGAAAGAGAGACAAAGCAGAACATTCATGTAGAGAATTATGGGACTTCAAAAAGTACTCAAATGTACAAATTATAGATATTCCTGAGGGAAAAGAAGAACATCACCAAGGAATAAAAGCCCTATTGGAAGATGTCATAAATGAAAATTTCCTAATGATCACTAAAAATTCTAAGACACCCTTTTTAGAGAGATATCAAACCCCAAGTTATCTCAACAAAAACATAGCATCTCCAAGACATTATGTAATGAATCTGTCCCAAGTCAAAATGAAAGAGAAAATTCCACAAGCAGCCAGGAGTAAACACCAATTGACATACAGGGGGCATATCCATCAGTGTGATAGCAGACTTTTTAGTTGCAACTTTCTTTGCCAGAAGAGAATGATAATCCGCCTTTAACCTTCTTTTAAACAAAACAATTTTTAGCCCAGAATTCTGTATCCTGCAAAACTAAGCTTCAAAATAGAGAAAGAAATCAAATCTTTTATTGATATGAAAACATTGCGGAATTTTGCCAGAACAATACCAGCTCTACAGGAAATACTTAGACTTATTGTCCACATTAAACATCACAATGGACCACCAGCAACTAAACACCCATAAACTAAAGGACCAAACTTTGCTTCCACAATGGCACAAAGAATAAAGTTAAGCAATGGACATTCACAAAACAAGATGAATAGAGTTCCATCACACTTATCAATTCTCTCAATTAATGTAAATGGCTTGAATTCTACACTGACGAGGCACAAACTGACCAACTAGAGAAAAAAGCACATGCCATCTATAGAAACACACCTATCCTTGAAGAACAAAATAAGATTCAGGGTAAAGGTCTGAAAAACAATATTCAGGCAAATGCAAATCAGAAGAAAGAAGGGGTCATAAATTTATTTTCAGATACAAGTGGATTTAAAGAAAAGCTACTAAAGAAAGACCAAGATAGTCACCTTATAATAATAAAGGGGACAGTACAATAAGAGGATATTTGAATTCTAAATATTTATCCACCCAACTTAAAGGCTCTCAGATATGTGAAATAGACCTTAATTGGTCTGAGCAAAATGATATCCTATAATACCATAAAATCTAGGGACTTTAACACCCTTCTGACCAAACTGGATAGACACTCTACACAGAAACTAAACTAAGATACCAGGACATTAAATGAGACTCTAGAACAAATGGGCTTACTAGACATATACAGAACATATAATCCCAAAGTTTAGGAATATACATTCTTCTTGTCAGTCCATAAAACATACTCCAAAATAGATCATATCCTCAGATATAAATCAAACCTCAACTATTAAATTAAAAGAATTAGAATTTTACCTTGTACCTTCTCAGATCACAAAGCAATAAAGGTGGAATTCAATACTAACAAAACTGTCATCCCTACAAAGGCATGGAAATTAAACAACCTTATGCTGAATGAGAGTTGTGTCAAGGAAAAGAAAATTAGAAAATTACTAAATTCCTCAAACACAACAACAATGAATCTGTAAGCTACCAATACCTGTGGAATACTGTAAAAGCAGTCCTGAAAGAAAAATGTATTGCATTAGTTGCTTACATCCAAAAAAAAGAAAGTATATCAAGAACCTAATGAATCATCTAAAGAAAATGGAAAAAGAAGAGCAATTCAATCCCAAGCCTAGTAGAAGAAAAGAAATAACCAAAATTAAATAAGAAGTAAATGTAATTGAAAACATAGGAAATAGTCAGAAAATTAATGAAAAAAAAGTTGTTTTTTTTTCCAAAGATAAATAAAATGTATAATAAAACTTTGGCTAGATTAACTAGAAATGGAAAAATAAATATCTAATAATAACAATCAGAAACAAAAAATGGGAAATAACAATAATAGCTATACAAGAGATTATCTCTGACTACTACAAGAAATTCTATGCCCAGAAATTTGACAATATGCAGGAAATGGACTGACACTTGGAATCACACCATATCCCTATATTTAACCAGGAAGAAATAGAGCTCTTGAACAGACCGATATCAATCATTGAGATAAACAATAAAAAATTGCAACAAATAAAACCCTGGACCAGATGGCTTTCACATCAGAATTCTACGACACTTTCAAAGATGAGTTTATACTATACTGCAGAGTCAAGTCCAAAACATTGAAAAGGAACCTTCCCCAATATGTCCTATGAAGCAAACATCACCCTGATACTAAAGCCAGGAAAGGACCCAACTAAAAAGGAGAACTACAGACCAATTTCACTAAAGAATATTGATGCAAAAATATTCAATAAAATCTAATACAACCTTTATGGAAGGAAGTATGGAGAAATAGAGAAACCTCAAAGAACTCAACCTAGACCTCCCATTTGATCCTGCAATCCCATTACTGAGCATCTATCCAGAAGGAAAAAAAAAAAAACCTTTTATTATAAAGACACCTGTACTAGGCTGTTTATCACAGCCTAATTCACAATCACCAAAATGAGGAAACAACCTAAATATCCTTCAACCCAGGAATGGATCGGCAAGCTGTGAGATATATATATATATATATATATATATATATATGATGGAATATTATTCAGCCATAAAAAATGGAGATTTTTTTCAGCATTTGTACTAACCTGGATGGAGGTGGAACATATTATTCTCAGTGAAGAATCACAGGAGTGGAGAAGTATGAATAAAAAGACTAAATTTTTAGTCTTTTTAATTTTGTGAAGGCAAAAAGAAAATGGAAACCTAATTAACACATGTATATGTAAAAATAAAATTTAAAAAAATGCAATAAAATCTTAGCCATTATATCACAGCTACACTTAAAAAAATTATACATTATGATCAAATAGGCTTCATCCAAGGGATGCAAGGCTGTTTTAACATACACAAATCCATAAATGCCCCCATCAATAGAAGAAAAAACAAAGATCATATTATCCTCTCAATAGGTACAGAAAACACACATCATAAAATATAGCATTCTTTTCTAACAAGAATATTTAAGAAAATAGGCATCTGTGGCACATTTTTTAATTGATGGAAGCCGTCTTTGACAAACCCACAGCTAATATCATACTGGATGGAGTAAAACAGAAAGTTTTTCCACATAGAATTTGAACAAGACAAGGATGTCCTCTATCGCCACTACTATTCAAAATAGATCTGAAAGTTCTAGCCAATTGGTCAATTGGGGGCATTCAAATGGGGGCATAGGAAGGCAAACTCTCACTCATTGCCAATGAAATGATCTTATACTTAGAAAACCCCAGAGACCAAACACAAGTATCCTAGAAATAATCAAGAAATACCGTAATGTCTCAGGATATAAAATCTATGTCCATAAATCAGTAGCCTTTGTATGCACCAATTAACAGCCAAGTTGAAATGCTAATCAAGGACTCAATTCCCTTCACAATAGCTTCAAAGAAAATGAAATATCTAGGAATGTGCCTAACACAGGGGATGAAGGATCTCTACGAAGAGAACTGTGAAACCCTAAGAAAAGAAATAGAATATATTGTGCTCTTGGCTGTGAAGAATCAACATTGTCATATGTTTGTACTACCCAAAGCAATCTATAAATGCAATGCAATACCCATTAAAATACCAATATCATATTTTTAAGACCTGGAAAAAATATTTCTTCGTTTTGTATGGAACCAGAAAAAACTTTGTATAGCCAAAACAATTTTTAATAAAAACAAAACAAGAGGCATCACTCTACCAGACTTTATGTTATATTACAAGTCTACAGTGATGAAAACAGCATGGTAGTGGCATAGAAATAGAAACATAGACATACAGGACCAAATAGAAAACCAGTTTCCTATAACTATCTGATCTTTGATAACCCAAACAAAAGCACATAGTGGGGAAAAGAATCTCTGTTCAACAAATGGTACCTGGAGAATTGGATAACCACACGTAAAATGCTGAAACTCTACCCATTCTTTCCACCACTTATAAAAATTAACTCAAGATGGATTAAAGATTTAATCTTAGACATGAAATGATAAAAATCTTAGAGGAAAGTGTAGGGAAAAACTGTTGATAATCTTGGACTGGGGAAAGACTTTATGAAGACTTCAGTGGCAACCACAATATAAAAAATAAACAAATGAGACTCAATTAACTGAAAAACTTCTGAACACATAAAGACACAATCATTAATGAAATAGACAACCTTCAGAGTGGGAAAAGATATTTGCACGTTTATGAATCTGACAAGGGATTGATAACTAGGATCTACAGGGAACTCAAATTTACTCAATAAAAAATAGCAAAAGATCCCATTTATCACTGAGCAAGAGATATGAACAGAAATTTCTCTGAGGAAGACAGATGAATGGCTAAAAAACACACGAAAAAATGCTCATTGTCACTAATCATCAGAGAAATGGAAATCAAAACCACCCTGAGAAAAATTTTGATTTACAATTGCCACTTCAGAGCTTCAGTATGACATGTAAGGCCTCAGAAGAAATTCTTGCAAGATACTGTGTGTTAGCTACTACAGGATAATGGACATTGGTGACTCAGAAGAGGTGAGTGTGGGAGGGAGATAAGAGATGAAAACTTACCAGGTAGGTAGGTACAATGTATACTAGAAGCTCAGACTTCACCACTATATACAATTCATCCATGTAAAACAAACCCACTTGTACCCTTAAATCTATTGAAATTAAAAAGAAAGATCTCCTAGTAACAATTATCATCCTCTTAAATACACAGCGTGAAACCTTAAACTCATCAGCTGCTCCAAGAATGTTGTCATGTTTAAAGAATATCTTCTCCCTGGCCTTTCCCTGAGTAAGATCACAGCTGGGTGCGACTTACACTTAATCTGTGACATCAGCCATCAGACTCACCAACAAACTCTGACTACGAAGAAAGAAATGGACCTTTAAGAAAAAACACACATTACATGCCTGTCAAAGACCCATTAAGTAATGGTTCTTCTGGGAGAGCTGCCTTCTTAGCATCCATTCTCTGACGTTGATTAGAGGCTGGGATCTGAAGGCAGCTCACTGTTGGTTAGAAGAACACACAGCATCTGGCTGAATTCTGCTGTGAGAAATTCTTGTTTAGCAGGGCCAAAAAGGGAGATTCTGTACCTTATTTCTGTGGCTAACACACACTGTTACTTTCTAATCTGGTACAAGGATATGATTAGTCAATGAACATATTTTGTTGATAAAAGCTCCAGAAAACAATTACAATGCAAACTACTTTGTTTTGGAAACTATTGATACTGTCTGCAAGACTCGCATCTGGCACCCTAAATATTTCAGCTTTCATAAAACTCTGCATATCCCAGTTTTTAGGCATATCAGTTCATGATTATTCCCAATTTTTTTTTTTTTTTTAAATAACCAAAGGACTAATTAGGTCACTTGTAGCCTGGCTTCAGTGCCAGTTCCAGGATCCCAGCTGGAAGTGACACTCAGGAGCACAATCACCATGTCTAACACCGCCGCCTGGCTATGGAATGATTGACATTTCAAGAGCTGAACAAGCTTAACATTAAATGAAATGCATTGAGGCAGAGCTGACACTAGGAAATGAACATATTTGTTTTACAAATATTTGCCCGGCATTCACTATGTGCCAGCCATTGGGCTAGGCGCTGGAGATAGAAAGGTTAAATTGAAATAGCACCTGCTCGCAGAAACTACCGCCTGTGGATCAGGCAAGTATGAGATTTATAGCATAGGATGATGAATGCCACAACTGAGAGGAAAAAAAAAGAAGAAAGGTAACTAGAATCTGAAGGAGGAGCATAAAATGAGTTATAAAGGACAAATGAGGGAGGTTCGGAGGAAGAATTATCTCTGGGTGGGAGATAGCTAAGAAAGAACAGCAAAGGAAAGGAGCAAAAAGCTGGAAAACGCGGCAACTTCTGGGAAATTAGAATATTTAGAACAAGAGGCACAACTCGTTACCATGGCCCTTAAAACTTTGCGTTGTTGAGCTGTGTCTTGCATTTCAGCTTCCTTTAGATGTCCACTGCCTCTCAGTTGCTCAGGCCTCTGTTCAGATCCTCAATTCTCCCAGCTCTTTCCTGTCTCAGTCTTTGCCCATTTGGTTCTGCTGCAATAGGGTCAATCTTATTCTTAATTCAGCTTAATATGACTTCTTCCAAGGCATATTAAAGGGATCACATCTCCCTTATTCAGCATCATGACAACCCAAAGCATCCCAATATCTGTAGGTATAACAACATATTATCACTTTTTCCATTTTTTTCTTCCTTCCTTTCTTTTTCTTTTTTTTTCTTTTTTTTTTTTTTTTACATTTATAGTAGTCCCCACTTACCTGCAGGGAGATAAGTCCCCGAGTGAATAACTGAAACTGTGGATAGCACCAAGCCCTAAATATACTATGTTTTTTCTTATATACTCATACTCATGGCAAAGTTTAATCTATAAAATTAGGCACAGTAAGAGATTTTCTTAGAGTGTCATTCTCTTCCCCAGGCTGGTCTTGAACTTCTAGCCTCAAGGGATCCTCCTACCTTACCTCTCAAGTAGCTGGGATTATAGACCCTGGCCACCATAGCCGGCACAATAAGAGATGACTCAGAACTATTAATAAAATAGAAAATAACATAATAACTAGTAATGAACAAAAAAAACTGTAACAATGGATTGTAAAAAGTATCGTCAAAGTATCTTATTGTATGTGATATTCTCAGGTCATCACTGACCACTGGTAAGTGAAACAGCAGAAAGTGAAGCTACAGACAAGAGGCTACTACTGTACTTGATTGTCAAGTATCTGTTCAAAATTCCTATCTTCACAGTATAATATAATCCTTCACTTTTGTCTAATATGAATGTTTTCTCATCACTCCTTAGAATACAAATTAGAGTATCAATAAATATGTGTTTAACACGTAAATGAACATCTCCCTTCTCTTTACCCGAAGTTTCGGGAGAGCAAGGAGGATCTATCATATCTACCACTGTAACCTCATAGTTTTGGTCACTTCGTGACACAAAGTAAACAATCAAAAAATAGATGTTAATTGATTAAATAAACGAATGCAAAATGCAGAACAGTGAGAGGCTGGATTGATGAGGCGAGTTGGCAGCCACATCCTGAAGGGCTCTTCAAGCCTCATTAAGAAATGTACATTCTGCTCTGAGGGCAACATGAGCAAATGGATGATTTCAAATTTCAGAGTGACATAATTAGAATTTGTTTAATATGGTAAAGATTTCCTAGATGCAGTGTCATAGTGAATCAAAGGGGTAAATATATAGAAAATTGTGGAAATAATAGGAACAATCCACATTATTATATCTCTACACTAGGGAATAAATATAGTGGCCTAAGAGAAATCATGCTACCAAAATATATTCTCCACCTGGACTCTTTATATGCCCTTACAAAGCTCATAATCTTGCTTTTACATTTGTGCCCAAATATTCCCTTTCTTGGATGTGAAATGAATGTCTTGAAAATAAAGCTAATTCATCTTTATACTATAGGGATATATTAGGAGGAAACAGCTTTGATTTTCTCAGGATTTTCTTGATTTAACTGTATTTAACATTAACTTCCTCCTTTTTTTGGCGGGTTTTGATATTTTATTTAAAAACTTATAAAAATGGGATACTATAGTGTCTTACAAAATATGTTGAAAAGATTCCATACGTATCCCCATTTCCACACAATGAGGTTGTGGACATATTAGGAGGAAACAGCTTTGATTTTCTCAGGATTTTCTTGATTTAACTATATTTAACATTAACCTCCTCCTTTTTTGGC
>CAUYPK010027287.1:0-10626 GCA_963574355.1 Loris lydekkerianus
GCCTCTTACCATTTAAGAAAATCTGTTAGATTTTAACTATGTCTGTATGTAAAAGGCAAATTAAGTAATGATTAATTTCATGACAAAACAAGTTAGCTTTGCAAAAAGATTCCCCTTCTAAATTAGAAACTCCAAGCTATAGAATTGTTTTTATAGTAAGCAAAAATCACAAAAAAAAAAAAAAAAAAAAAAATGGGTTTGCCCAAATGTATAAATGAGGAGGAAAAGAAAACACAGAAGGAATTTCTGTAATAGTGGCCAATTTTCAAGACTGGCATAGGAGAAAAGCTAAGGATAAATATCGGTAAGTTAGAAAAAGACTAAATTAAATATATTACAAATACAAGTGTGGACTTCAGTTGATATGCATGGTAGGTGATTGTATGATTACTCACAGAGTTAGAAGATGGGAGAATATGGTAAGTTGCTGTGTCTCTGCCTTCTGTGCCTGTCCCTGAGGCCCCCTGTGCCACCATGGCACCCTATGTTTATACATCAAGTCGCTTCTCATGAGAGGTGACATGTATTCTCCAGATTTCTTGTTCTCTAGCTTCTTTTCTGCTAGATTATAGTAGCCTTAGTAGCCCATAACCAAAACTTAATCTTATCTAGATGTCATTTACCCCAACAAGTAATATTCTGTGAGGGTGGTGTGACCTTCAGGATATTTAAGTGTTTTATTATTAAACTCAAGTCCCATTTCTTATGTCTCTGAGTATACCTGTGTGTCTTTTTACTCTTCAGACTTAACCTGTATCTGAAATTTTTCTGTCAGTCTCACGGATCCTTTCATACTCAAATTTCAAACACTGTGAACCTAGTGATCTCTTGATCTGGAAACTATTTAGTTTAGTAATAGCATAGTCTTTTAAACAGTTTTCATTCAGATTAGGGGCAAATTTATTTCACTATGCTGGTCTAAAGTTATAGACTTGGCTCTCATTTAAAGCATGTTATCTCTTAGCTCATACATATATACAGAAATTTATGAGTTATCATTATCGTGGTATTGAATCAAGGATGCAATACCATTTACAACAGCTACAAAGAAAACAAAACACCTAGGAATATACTCTACCAAGGAGCTGACAATCTCTACAAAGAGAACTAGAAAACTGATGAATAAATCACAAATGACACACAAATGGAAGAACACCTATGATCATGGATTTGAAAAACCAATATTGTTAAAATGGTCATGCTACTCAAAGTGATTGATAAATTCAATGCAATCCCCATCTAAATACCCACTTCATATTTCACAGATATAGAAAAAATAATTCTTAACTTCATTTGGAACCAAAAATAGCCCAAATAGCCAAAGCAATCTTAAGTAAAAAGAATAAATCTGAAGGTATCATGCTACCTGAATTCAAATCATACTATGATACAAGAATATAGTAATCAAAGCATCACAAGACTGGTATAAAAGTAGAGATGTATACAAAAGGAACAGATTAAGAAATAAAATGATGCACTGTGACCAACTGATCTCTGACAAAGCAAATCACAATATACACTGGGGAAAGGAAGGCGTATTTGCTAAATGGTGCTGGGAAAACTGAATAGTCATATGCAGAAGAGTAAATCAGTACTACCATCTTTTGCCGTCTATACAAATTAATCCAAGATGAATAAAAGACAGAAACATAAAACATGAAACCATAATAATTCCAGAGGAAAATGTAGGAAAAACTCTTCCAGACATGAGCCTGGTCAGAGAATTTATGACTCAGAACCAAAGGTACATACATATAGTAGCACCAAAAACAAATAAATGCCACTTAATTATATTTAAAAATTTTCTGCACAGCAAAGGAAATAGGTCAACAGAGTAAACAGACAACCTACAGAATGTGAGAAAATATTTGCAAGGTGTACATCCAACAAAGGGCTAATATTCAGAATCTACAAAGAACTGAGACAAATTAGCAAGAAAAAAAAATAAATAGCTCCATTAAAAAGTGGATATGAACCAAACCTTTGCAAAAGAAGATAGATGAATGGCAACTAAACATTTGAAACTAATCTCAACATCACTAAACATCATGGAAATGCAAATAAATATCACAAAGAGATACCACCTTACTCTTGTCAGAATGGCCATTATTAAAAAGGACAAAAACAAGGAATGCTGGTGTGAGGAGAGAGAAAGGCAGGCTCAGGCGCTAATAGCAGGAGTGCAAACGAGTACAACCTCTATGGAAAACATTATTCCTCACAGAAATAAATGTAGGCCTACCATTCGATCCAGCAATCTCACCAGTGGAAATCTACTTAAAGGAAGAGAAGATATTTTATCAAAAGACACCTGTAGTTGGATGCATATTGCCACACAAATCACAACTTCAAAGATGTGGCATCAACTTAAGTGCCCATCTGGCTTGGCACCCATAATACAGTGGTTGCAGCGCGGGCCACATGCACCACGGCTGGAGGGTTTGAGCCCAGCCTGGGTCTGCTAAGCAACAGTGACAACTGCAACAAAAAATCATCAGACAGGCAGCACTAGTAGCTCAGTGGGGAGGGCGCCAGCCACAAAGTCACAGCTGGTGCTGTCAGGTTCAAACCCAGACAGGGCCTGCTAAAACAACAATGACGACTGTCACAAAAACAACAAAAAAATAGCCAGGCTTTGTGGTGGGCACCTGTAGTCCCAGCCACTTGGGAGGCTGAAGCAAGAGAATCACTAAAGCCTAAGAGTTGGAGGTTGCTGTGAGCTATGATGCCACAGCACTCTACCAAGGGCAATATAGTGAGACTTTGCCAAAAAAAAAAAAAAAAATACTTACATGCTCATCAACTCATGAGTGGATTGAGAAAGTGTGGTATCTCTACATGATCTTGTATCTAGAACACCCTTAAAATTATGGTACTTACCCATAAAAAAAGAAATAAAATAATGTCCTTTATAGCAAGTTGAGTGGAACAGGAGACCATTATCCTAAGTGAAGCATCTCAGGAATGGAAAACCAAACACCAGGTGTTCTTACTAATAACTGGGAGCTTAACAATGAGCATATGTGGGCACAAAGAGACGTAAAGGGCATTGGAGAGTAAGAAGGGGTCGGGGTGGGAAAGGGATGAGAGACAAAACTTGCCTGCTAGGTACAATAAACACTGTTTGGGTGACAGGAACATAAAAGCCCCCAGTTAAGCATGATGCGAGGTACCCATGCAACAAAATCATTTATACCCCTTAATATGTTGAAAATTAAAAAAAAAAAAAAAAAAGAAAGAAAGAAAGAAAAGGAAAAGAGAAGACCTCACATTCTAACACCACTTATCACGGAGGGTGGGGCATCTGCCAGGTACCTACGACTTAAAATTATGATTTCTCCTCTTCCTTACTCTGCTCTTTGAAGGGAAGTCAGCGAGTCCATCTTCATTTGACAGCTGGAGAATTAAGCCCCATCTTTTTGAGTGGAGAGTATGCAAGTAATCTATCTGGAATTCTTTTGTCTCTTCTCCCATTTGTGTATCAACCCAATCATTGTTTAAGTTACTATGTACTCAGGATATTTATTTCATAATTTGAATTGTAATCCCAATGCAAACATTTAGCTCGAATCGTTCGAACTCTTTCAGCTGGCTCCTGTTCTGACATCTCGTGAGCACTTTCTCGCACTCGGACACTGTGTGTAGATTCTGAGAATATGGCAGCTGGAACTACTGTCTCCATCCTCTGCCTAAAACCTCCTCAAACCCCAGAGCTAGGACTTTCATAGGAGAAGAAACAGTTAAGGATTTTTGCCTTCTCTCTCACTGTCAGAAGCAAAGAGAGCAATCATCTCTCGTATTACCAGAGGGACCCAAACCCTCTGAAACCCGTGAATTCTTTCAATAAGGGAAACACTCAGTTCCAGGAAGTTCTGCTTTATTCCTCTGAGCGAATTCTTTCAATAAGGGAAACACTCAGTTCCAGGAAGTTCTGCTTTATTCCTCTGAGCTCAGAGGAGCGACAGGATACTAACCCCAGGTGGGTTCAAACTGTCCCCAGCCCCTGAGGCCACAAGAGTGCTACCATCTGTGACCAGGAGGCTTGGAAAAACAAAGATCTAGGCCAAAGGGCCAGAGTTTTTCAGCCTACTGGTCCCCAGCCCAAGGATGGGATTTGACTCTCATAAGCTTTGGTATCTCAAAGCTTAAAGGAGCCTAACCTATTTTCCTAAGCATGTTTCAGGAAGAAACAGAGATGTGTAGCTGTGTAATGAATGAATCTGACATGTGAGTGTTTCCCATGGTCCAATTATAAGACAACATGGAACAAAATTTGTTTTTTGGAGGTACAAGTCATGAATAAACTGGTAGCAAGTGAAGAACACAAAGGAAAAAGCTGAGGTTTAATTTTGGATTCGTAGGGCTTGGGGAACATCCCGGGGACTTCACATGTTAGAGATATATGTTCATGGGTCAGTGCATTGAAGGAAAAGGGGGCTTAAAATATGAGTCTTCAATTTGCCGCAGAGAAAGAAGTGACAGACACTCTTAACTAACTTCTAACTGGGAGCTATGAATCTACTTAGAAAAATAAGAACTGCCTGGAAGATCAAGTGAGAAAAAATATATCACAACAACAAAACAAAACTATAGCGTTTTGATGGTCATTCCAGAAAAAGCACTCCAAAAGTGTGTTGAAGGGTGGGCTAGCCCTGGTGTCAGTGCCGGGCTTCCCACGGGGAGCACTTCTAACTTGAGTTAGATGAAGACGACAACTCTTTTTCAGATATCAAAACCCATTCCGAGTTAAAACTTTCAGCTGTCCCCAGATTAGTCCCGACCTTCTGTTCTGGGGCCTGCGGAGAGGAAAGAAGTCAATGTCTATTCCCCTTATCTTTCCTCTCTCTTTTGTTCTCACCTAGAAAAGGTAGAGACAAGGAATGTTAGAACAAGTAGGGAGTTTTATATCACTGATGCTTTGAGATTCAGCCTCCAGTATCCTCTGCGTGGCAGATACTGAAATGCTCAGCCGCCATGGGTCCTTCCAGGGACCTGTGCTGTTTGCACACACAGTTTCAAGCAATGCCTTCATTGCACAGAGGCCTGCCCTGACGTTTGTACTCTGATGCTTACCACCACCAGGAAACCTTATTGCAAAAGGTTAATTTTGAAATGGCGTGATTCATTTGGCCCCTTAGCGACTCTAATTCCCTTGGGAATCTCACATGTTCCTGACTTGCCAAAGTGTACTGATGAAGGGGGCAACAATTTTGCCCTCATCACTCTTTGTTTAGATCGTCCCCGCTAACCTTCTACTTTGAAAATTCTCAAGGTGAACTCAGCCCCAGAAACCGTTCTGTAAGGTGTCATATTCCCCCCAGATTCCAAGAAATTCTTTTCAAGTTCTCCCCCAAATCATCGTCATCAAATTTCATTTCACTGGCACCAGGAGAGAGGGTGCAGTTCTGTCAAACATAATGACTCTGGCTGCCAAGAGGGATTCTGATCATTCCTTCTTATGGGCACCACTAAGGTGAGGAGTCCCTCTCATTTGACTTAGTAGGAAGAAGAGCTCCATGAAGGATGAAATGAAGAAGGAAAACCATAATACTCCTCATGCCTACCAAAAACAGAAACAAAATTAGAAAACAAATCTTTTTTTCCTTATTATACGCTTATCAACAATTTTAGGGTATTGGGTGAATATTGCACCGTGGAGTTTTGTTATATTTTGAATATCCTTGGAGGAGGTATCTGGAATTTCTTGCAAACTCTTTGAGGCATGTAAGTGTACTTAACGACTATGGTTTTTCAATCCTGAGATCTCAGTGAAAAATCATCACAGAAGAAAAAAATCTCACTCATCTAGTTATATCAGCACATATTTTGACTCAATAATTGCATGATAAAAACACTAATTTATAATGCCAGATATGCAAGAATGGCAATAACGAAATAAACTTCAATTAAAAATTACCCAAATTTTCACAATTGGGGCATAATTGATTAAATTGAGATTGGAAGAATAAAATATTATGCAATATTATACATACAATATTATACAATATTATACAATATTAATATAATGTAGTTCAATAGCTAAAGAAAATTTTATAATAGATTTGAAATAAAGAAAGATATTGAGATTTTGGGAGGATGATTCTACTTTTTAAGACAAGAGAACCCTTTTTATATTTGTATGAAATTGTTGAAACATGGAGAACAGAATGGAAAAATATATTCCAGATTCTGAACTTATTTTACTGTAGAAAAGGGTTGGAGTGTGGAGAGTACTTTTTAAAAAAGGAAATAGGAAATAAAATATGCATGTTATTAGAAAATAAATACAAGTTTCTGTCTATGACAACACTGCAAATATGTAAAACACTGAATACATGCCAAGACCAGAAGCCACAAAGGATAACGGAAAAGATTAATTTGACTTTGATCTGGGCTTGTGACCAACTTGAAGTTTTGTTAATTTCAATACAACTTCTTCAGTAAAGCAACTGGATGAAAAAAGCTTGGAGTTTGTTTTGCATAAATATCTATATCTCGGTTTTCCTTTCCGCTGCAATTTCACCACAAAAATCTTCCCTTTGCAGTTCAGACTGAGGCACTTTGCTCCTCCTTTAAACTATCAGGGCAATTGTGTCATGGTAAGTAACAGAACGATTAAAACAATTCATCATCTACTGTCTCACGGCATGACTTCTTTTTCTTCTCAACGTATGTACATTTTTAATTCTTATTGAAATTGAAATATTGATGCATTACCCAGTTAGATTTTTAATTCCTTGTGGTTACAGAAGCTCTCTAATAAATCTCAGTATTTCTCAAGTCACCTAGGACTCTGCTTTGCATATGCAGAAGCCCTCACTTAAAGGCATGAGAATAATTCAAGAGTGAGATTTTTGACTTAAGAAAGGAATTGATTCAGTTTACCACTCCTTTTCTTCAATCAACATTTATTGAACATCTTTCTGTGAGCAGTAGGGCTCTCGAATAGAGAAGCTATCACATACTACTGGCGTTAAATATGAACACGTTTAATAGTAGACGGAATGTCTGTAGTGAAGAACTAATAACACAGAGTAAGGGGGATAGAGATTTCCAATTCCTATTATGGCAGAAGTAGGAAATGATCCTTTAAAGGAGGTGCTGTTTGAGCAGAGACCTGTATGACATGAAGAATGAAACCATGTGGATAACTGAGAGATTATTTCAGACAGAAGGAAGAATGCCAGTTGTGTTCCAGGAAATCACGGAGGCCCCTGTGGCTGGAACACAGGTGAGCAAGAAGAGCCCTGGGAAAAGAGACACAGCAGGCAGCCAGTGGGTCTTGAGCTGCTTGTAGGATTTAGAGGTTTATTCCAAGGTCTGGGTGCTGGAGCTCATACCTATAATCCCAGCACTGTGAGAGGTCAAGGTGGGTGGATTGCCGGGGCTCACAGGTTATAGACCAGCCTGAGCAAGATCGAGACCCTGTCTCTAAAAAAATAGCTGGGTGTGTAGGGCCCCTGTGGTCCCAACTACTTGGGAGGCTGAGACAAGAGGCTCCCTTGAGCCCAGGAGTTTGAGTTGGCTGTGAGCCTGACTCCATGGCACTCTACTCAAGGTGACAAAGTGAGACTCTGTCTATAAAAGAGAGAGAGAGATTTATTCTAAGTATGTTAGGTGGCCTTAGGAATGTTTTGACTGTGCCTAGACCCAGGAGCTGGAGGTTGCTGTGAGCTGTGATGCCACAGCACTCTCCTGAGGGTGTTGGAGTGAAACTCTGTCTCAAAAAAAAAAAAAAAAAAAGGAATGTTTTGACTGAATAAGTGACATGATCACACAAAAATGTATATTTAACAATCATTTTCTGGTTGCGGTTGATAATATAGGACCCCAAGAAGTGAAACAGAGAGAAAAGTTAAGTTAGGAGACTGTTACATAAACCAGGCAAGAGGTAAATGGTAGTGCCAAGGTAGTGAAAGTCACCAGAAAGAACTAGAACTGAAATGTTTTTGGAAAGGATTTGTTCATAGACTTCACGTGACATGAATAATAGAAAAGAGTAAAAATTTAGTTCAGATTTAAGACTGAAAATGGAAAACTGAATGATGGATGACAGACACCAGTTCAGTGGAGCAAACGTGGCATCCAGAGAGGGAAACTCATCTTTCGAACTTGCTGGTTTAGCTGAGGCAGAAGGCCAGTGCTGGGGCTGCCGACTACTCTAAGGCTTAACCCAAGTACTCAGTTCTTATTCGTGCTGTAGTCAAACATAGTCTTGGGATGGTGGAGGGGCAAGCAGGTCGCCCAGAAACTCAGACACTCCCTCATCTGCCTTTGCCTTCCAAAATTCAGGTATAAACTCAGTCATCCTGAGCAACTCTGCTCTTCTCCCAGAGGCAGGGAGCTGCCCCTGGATTGCCAGAGCCCTGGGGGAGCTGGGAGGGTCTGCTCCTGGGCACAGGTGAGGAGCAAGGGGCCTCCTGACCTGCGCAGCTCAGCAACAAACCCTCAGGTGCCTGAGCCCCCAGGCTGGGGACAGGGCTGGGCAGGGGCACCCTGGGCTGAGTGTCCAGCACACATGAGGTAGAGAATCCATGCAGCTGGGGGCAGCTGGGCCAGTGTGCTGCGTGACAGAAGAGTACAATTCCTCTGGACATAAAAAACAGTATTTTATACACATTAAGTGCTCTGTAGCTAAACGATCACACAGGCAAGTATTATCTCCGTCAAAGCAGCCTTCACCTGCTTTTGAGATTGTGTTCCAGCTTTCAAATAATTCTCGCAGCAATTCATGGGGGGCTTCCCTGTAATGATTTGGGGTGCCCCGGTTCTCATGCCCGACAACCTGTCCGCAGTGTAGGGCGGATGTTCACTGGAGACTTGGGGATCCATCATCCCGGACAGGACAGGAGGCCGAGAGCCTGCCGCACAGGGACAGAGTCGTTTATGTAGAACAGGCAATCTGATGCTTCTACTCTTAAAAAGCTCTTCAGTCATTTTAATCAGAAGAACTTCAGCTCCCCTACATCTCTTGTCCTTACCTATTTTTTCTCTCCTCCAGCTTCAAATTACACTTTGCTCTTAGTTGTGCCTTTTTCTTTTTGCAGTTTTTGGCCAGGGCTGGGTTTGAACCCACCACCTTCAGCATATGGGGCCAGTGCCCTACTCCTTTGAGCCACAGGCACCACCCACTATGCTATTTTTAATATGCGGCAAATTTAACAGCCTTCCTCCCATTTAGGCAGTCCCCGGTTTACAAACAAGATAGGGTCTGTAGGTTTGTTCTTAAATTAAATTTGTATGTAAGTTGGAACAGGTACATTACCCGTTATCTGTAACAGCCTCCGTTACTAAGTACTGGGTCCTACAGTCAGCCAGAGATTTTCCTCTTGGGCACTGCCCCTCCCAAAGTTATGGTCAGGATATTTAAAAAAACTTTCCTTGTTAAGAATAACTCTGTTTACAGGTATTTATTACTCTCAGTAGTTTAGTAGACAGGAAGATAGAGAAAGAGGCATGTGACTAACTATGTGATGATTTTTAACGGTTATCAATTGTTGGGAAGGAAAGAGTGCCATTTTCTGAATCAGGAGCTTTGGAGTCATAGCAAACTTCACTTACATGTTGTATATAACACTTAAGAATTCATGATCTCATAAAATTTATTAAGTTCTGAAAACTTTTCTTATTGGTTAAGTGAAAATACGAAGATTAAGTGAACTTAACAGAGATATTGCCCAATGTTTCTATTGCAATAAAAAGACCATGCCAGTAATCAATGTTAGCCAAGATTTCTGTGGGGCAAAAGGACATCCTGAAAATATGTCTTTTTACTTTCCTTTTCTTAAGGTCTTTTATGTGATATTCTAGTAACATGCTTCCTCTTCTGATTCTGAAGGCCCATTGTGTCATGAGCACCCCACCCCACCCTGAAGGACCATTGAGACATGAGCACCCCACACCACCCTGAAGGCCCATTGAGTCATGATCACTCCAACACACTGAAGGCCCATTGTGTCATAAGATCCCACCCCACCCTAAAGGTCCATTGAGTCATGAGCACCCCACCCCACCCTGAAGGCACATTGTGATATGAACACCCCACCCCACCCTGAAGGCACAATGAGTCATGAGCACCCCACACGACTGGAAGGCCCATTGTGTCATAAGACCCCATACCACCCTGAAGGCCCATTAAGTCATGAGCACCCCACACAACCTGGAAGACCCATTGAGTCATCAGCATCCCACTCAACTCTGAATGCCCATTGAGTCATGAGGACCCCACCACACCATGAGGCCAATTGAATCATGAACACCCCGACCAACTATGAAGGCCTGTTGTGTCATAAGACCCCACCCCACCCTGAAGGCCCATTGCGACATAAGCAACCCCCCACCCTGAAGGCCCATTGAGTCATGAGCACCCCACCCAACCCTGAAGGCCCATTGAGTCATTAGCACCCCACCCCACCCTGAAGGACCATTGAAACATGGGCACCCGAGCCCAAGCTGGACGTGGAGGGAGTCATGTTCACACAACCTGGAAGACCCATTGAGTCATCAGCACCCCACTCAACTCTGAAGGCCCATTGAGTCATAAGGCCCCCACCACACCGGGAGGCCATGTGATTCATGAGCCCCCCGACCAACTATGAAGGCCTGTTGTGTCAGATGCCCCCACCC
>CAUYPK010027290.1:0-12077 GCA_963574355.1 Loris lydekkerianus
GTTAAATAGTTCAGTGGAATACAGTTCAGTTCAGCCGCCTACCTCTTCAGCTCAGCTGCGACTTGTGGACTGAGCTGAAGCACCGCCCCCTCAAGCAGACGGCAGAAGAGGACTGGAGACTACATGCATTTGATTAGGTGCACGTGCACCGAATCAAATAACCTGTATGAACCGAGTATAAGCCGAGTTCGGGTTTTTGTATATGGCGTGTGTATGGAGGTATGGGTGGGTGTATATATATATATATATATATATAGATATATATTTGTTTTTTTGTGTTTTTTTTTTTTTTTTTTTTTAGAGACAGAGTCTCACTTTATCACCCTCGGTAAAGTGCCAACTCCTGGGCTTAGGCAATTCTCTTGCCTCAGCCTCCCAAGTAGCGGGGACTACAGGCGCCTGAAACAATGTCATGAGAAGCTATGACATTCGTAGGTCGGATAAATACAATTGCTAAAAAAGAAAAATCAAGTCATCCTTGATTTGTGCCTTACTTGTGTTTCCCTAATCCTGAACCTGGACTTCCAGCAAAACTTTATTTATAAAAGTAACTAGCTGACATACTAGCTACTTTCTCAAAGTGCTGACATAATAGCTAACTACTTTTGTAAATTAAGAAAAGACAAGTGAGGCACAATGGTACAATTACAGGGTCAGATCATGTCTTGATTTAAAATTGTGTTCATCATGGATTCTGATCTTTTAAAAATATTACATCAGGGAGGCTCCTATGGCTCAAAGGAGGAGGGCGCTGGCCCCATATACCAGGGGTGGTGGGTTCAAGCTCGGCCCTGGCCAAAAACTGCAGAAAAAAAAAAAGAATATTACCTCAGGCGGCACCTGTGGCTCAGTGGGTAGGGTGCCAGCCTGATTTACTGAGAGTGGTGGGTTCAAACCCGGTCCTGGCCAAACTGCAACAAAACACAGCCAGGCATTGTTGCAGGCACCTATAGTCCCAGTTACTCCGGAGGCTTAGGCAAGAGAATTGCCTAAGCCCAGGAGTTGGCACTCTATTGAGGGCAATAAAGTGAGACTTTGTCTCTAAAAAGAAAGAAAAAAAAAAAAAAAAAAAAAAAAATATATATATATATATATATATATATATAACCTCAAAGCACTATTTATCTTGATTACTGAGCTTTGTGACAGTGCCTTAAATCTCATACTCCACTGACTACCTCACAGTCTTCACTCAAGCCTGGTCCTGGGGAGTCCACATGCCAATTTTTCTATAGGTCTCTTATAACTTGCTATTATTTAGCTGTTACTAATTTTCAGGCACTGTTGTAAGGACTTTGTTAATATTTATATTTACTCATCAAGTTCCCCATTTTGTGGGTAAATTGAGTCACAGAGAAGTCTAGTGACTTCCCCCAGGTCACAAAGCTAATATAGCAAATGACTTGGGACGTGAACCCAGGCAGGTTGGCTCTGCAGCTCGGCTCAGACACCACTACTACATTTTTCCTCCTCCCTAATTTTTTTCCTTTTTTATCTCTTCCCTTTCCTTTCTAAATTTATTCTTCCCACTTTCTCAGCCCATAGTGATTTCTTAATCTAATTTTCCCAGCCTTTATGCTGATAAGTTATTTCTACCGTCAGACACAGATGGCTTTATAGGCGAACAGCCAGCTAAGTGCACTGCCTAAGAATGCAGTAAAACTTGTATTTCTAACCAGCTAGATTGGTTTACATGGTGAGATAAATATTGCACTAAAAACAACTCCTAGTATACCTTGGGGAAAGTTGTCTCCCCTACTCTGGCTGATAAGAGACACAGCACTCCCTTCCAGGGGTGCTCTAGAGCCAAGAGCATGAGGTCATGGCTTCTTTGCCTTGTCTAAACCCTGATAACCTTGTTTGGGTCTGCAGGCACTGATGACTGGGAACTGGCTGCCCAGGGTCCCCTAGGTATCTGCTGTCTCCTTGAGTAGTTGCTCCAGACACTATCTATGCCTCCAATTCCTGTTCCTTTTCTGGAGAAGGATAGGTTTAGCATAGTAATTGCAACTAATGCCTTAGGAACAATTATAATAAACTAATAAACTAGCACTATCATCTTCACCATCAATGTTTGAGGGCTCAGGATGCAGTGAGTAGGTTTTTCCCTTCTCCTTGCACTGTGCTGTACATGTGCTAATCAATTTAATCATCTTCCAGGACAGAGTTTCTCAAAGTGCAGTGCTCAGACAACCTGCACCAGAATCTCAGCAAAGCAGGGGGACCAGGCAGCTCAATTTACTCAGGCTCTGTGAGCACGAGGTCTGGTCATCTGAACCTTTAACAAGTACCCTACGTTGCTTGTGTGCATCCAAACTGATCAACACTTACTTACCACACCATTTTTTTTTAATGTGGACATAGGAATCTTGCAAAGGTTAAGTGGCTTTGTCCAATGTCATATTTAGCCATAGGCAGGGCTGACTAACCCCAGGTCTATCTGACCCTAGAGTTCAACTTCTTCTGTAAGGACCATGTTAACTCCATTTTGTTAAAACTAACTTCATCTTGTCCCTTAGCCTTCATTTTGCAGCTGCATACCAAAGGCATTAGACAACCTGCTTCCTCCCCCACCCCAGTCCTTGCCCCATGATCCGCGCCCTTGCACAATGTCTACTCCAAGGGATAGCAACACTCTCCCAGACAGCCAAGGATAAATACTGCTCAGTCCCCTAAACCCCCTATCAGCTTGCCCCAGCGGCTCACCTCACACCCCCTCCCTTTTTTTCCTTTCTGTACCCTTAACAACCTCCCTCCTTTTCAAGATTGGGGCTTCTCGGCTCTTGCTGCGCCAGGACCAGGAAGCCCAGGCTTGAGTTTGTAAATAAACAACCTCTTACTTTTGCATCAGACTTGGTCTCCGGGTGAATTATGTGAGGGATCCCGTGACTTGGGCAGAACATTTGGGGGCTTGTCCGGGATAACCCCCCAAAATCACTTAGTACCTGCTCTGGAGGTAAGTGTGTGTGTGCCGGCATTTGTCTTGTCCTGTTCCATGTTGGTTCCATTTGTTAAATCTATAGTAGGACATGGAATCCCCGGCAGTGTAGAAGAGGAGACACCCTGTGGATGGGGGACTGGGACATGGAACCCCCAGTCCCTGGTCAAGAAGACCACTGAGAGGCGATCCTTCTGGTTGAGAGACAAGGCGGGTTGTGACCGCCAGACAGGGTTACACCGTCATCTCATTTTAATTTTTGCCTGAAAACCCATAAGGGCAGGCTTCTGTCTTCTGGAGGAATCTTGGGTGTTATTTGTTTTGTCTGTGTTTTATTATATTTGGAGGGTGACATGGGACAGACACAGATGATCCCCCTCTCCTTAACTTTGACTCATTTCCAGAACTTCAAAGACAAAGCCCAAGAGTACGGCTTTAATGTGTCCAGAGGTAAACTTGTGGGTTTTTGCAGGAATGAATGGCTGGCGTACCACGTCGGATGGCCACCAGAGGGCACTTTTCATCTCCCCATTATCTTTCAGGTCAAAGATATAATCTATCAATCTGGGACCCAGACCAGATCCCATATATAACTGCTTGGCAGGACCTCATGGAGAACCCACCATAGTGGTTAAAACCCCTCCTTCCTCCATCAGGCAAGGAAGTAGCTAAACTCCTAGCCTTGAAGGAGAAAAAGGAGAAGTCCCCTGAACCCACTGCCCCTCCTCCAGTCCTCCAAGGAGTAACTGATCCAGAGGTGCTCTTCCCCCCTCCCTATCAACCCTCACCTTGTGAGGCACCTGTTTCTCAGAGTCAACCAGGCAGCGAGGCCACTCCAGCCCCAGGTCCAGAGGAGCCTACATCACACCCGCCATAGAGCCCTGTGCAATATGACGACAGACTCCACAGTGTTTCCTGTCCTTGCAGCAGGCCCCCCTCATGAAGCAAACCCCCTGAATCAGCCATACCACTATTGGCCCTTCGCCAAAAGTGATCCCTATAACTGGAAACCCTAAGTTCTCCGAAAAACCTACTGCCTTGATTGACCTCTTAGACTCAATTCTTTTTATCAATCAGCCTACCTGGGACGATTGTCACCAACTGTTACAGGTTCTTTTCACCCCTGAGGAATGGAACTGCATCTTGGCTGAGGCCAGGAAAGCTGTCGAGGACACAGACAGAAGCCTCACCACCAACCAGGCTCTCATTGATGCCGCTTTTCCTCTTATTCTCCCAGATTGGGACTTTAATATGGGAACAGGTCAGGTAAGACTCCAAGTCTACCGTCAGACTCTAATGAGGGGTCTCCGTAAAGTGGCTAGAAAGCAGACTAATTTGGCCAAGGTAGGTAATGTATAGCAGGAAAAGGCAGAATCCCCAGCAGCTTTCTTAGAAAGAATTATGGAGGCATTCTGCATGCAAACACCCCTAGACCCTGAAGTTGAGGAGAATAGAGCAGCAGTTGTCATGTTCTTTGTTAATTAGTCAGCTCTAGACATTAAGCGCAAACTGCAGAGAATAGATAGACTGCAGAGAATAGATAGACTGGGCGAGAAGTCTTTGCAGGATCTTGTAGAAGTTGCTGAAAGACTCTACAACAACCGTGAGACCCCACAAAAAAGCAAACAAAGGCGGCTAAAAGACAGACTCAGGAATTAGCCAGGATCCTCCTGGCCTCCACAGCTGCGACCTTGGACAAAAGAAACAGGCAGCTGCACTGACTGGCGGCAGGAGGTTAGGAGGGCTCCCCAAGCATGGAAAGGCTCCGCCTCCAGAAAGACCAGTGCGCCTATTGTAAGGAACATGGACACTGGGCCCGGGACTGCCCCAAGAAACCATCTCCAAGACCTTCATGCTCCCCCTCAGTGCCAGTCTTGGAACTGAGTGGGCTCAAAGGGTAGGGGGATCAGGGCTCGACACCCCTCCTGGAGCCCTGGGTAACTCTCAGAGTGGAGGGGACCCCAATTAATTTCCTGGTAGATACTGGAGCCCAGCATTCAGTCCTGACACAGGACCATGGCCCTATGGATGCCAAGAAATCATGGGTTCAGGGGGCCATGGGCATCAAACAATATTCGTGGACTACCCAAAGAACCATGGACTTAGGCATGGGCTGGGTATCCCACGCGTTCATGGTTATCCCAGACTGCCCCTACCCTGTCCTTGGGCAAGGCCTCCTAACTAAGGTAGGAGCTCATATCACCTTCAAAGACAAAGGACCCCTTGTCATAGACCAGTATGGGAGTCCCATACAAAGACTCACCCTACAACTCGAAGATGAGTACAGACTGCACCAGCAATAGCCTGAGGACCATCAGCTGACAGATGTCACTGTATGGCTGAAAACCTACCCACTTGCCTGGGCTGAGCCTGGAGGAATGGAGCTAGCTGCCCACTGACCGCCAGTCATCGTAGAGCTCAAGCCAATGGCTAAACCCGTACGGGTACAGCAGTATCCCATGTCTCAAGAGCCCTGGCGGGGCATCACACCTCACATTCCGAGGCTTTTTAAGAGCGGGATACTAGTGCCCTATAAATCTGCATGGAACACTCCCCTGTTGCCTGTAAAAAAGCCACTGACTAATGACTATAGACCAGTCCATAAGAAAGGTCAACAAGTGGGTACTAGACATCCACTCCACCGTCCCAAACCCTTATACACTATTAAGTGCTCTCACCCTTGATCGAGTATGGTACACTGTTCTCGACTTAAAAGATGCCTTCTTCAGCCTCCTGCTAGCCCCCAGAGCCAGGCAATGTTTGCCTTTGAGTGGAATGATGAAGAGAAAGGGATCCATGGTCAACTTACCTGGACCTGGCTGCTGCAAGGGTTTAAGAACTCCCCCACCATCTTCGATGAAGTCCTACACGAGGACCTGAGTGAGTACCAGCAGCAGCACCCTCACCTGACTCTTTTACAGTATGTAGATGACATTCTGATCGCAGCCGAGACAGAAGCCAAATGCTACCAAGGCACCCAGGACTTGCTGACTGCACTAGGAGCTCTGGGGTACTGGGCCTCTACCAAGAAGGCTCAGATTTGTCAAAAAACTGTGAGTTATCTGGGGTACATCCTTAAAGATGGGCAGTGGTGGCTGTCCCAGGCAAGAAAAGAAACAGTTCTAAAAATCCACGCCACCCCCACCCCCAACCACACAGTGAGGAGTGCGGGAGTTCCTTGGGTCAGCCAGGTTCTACCGTCTGTGGATTCTGGGGTACGCAGTGATAGTAAAGCCCCTCTATGAAGCCACATGGGACAGCCTGACTTTCCAGTGGAGCGCAGAACAAGAAAGAGCCTTCCAGGCCCTGAAATGAGCCTTGCTCTCGGTCCCGGCCCTAGGACTCCCAGATATTACCAAGCCCTTTCATCTGGATGTAGATGAGCACAAAGACATAGCAAAAGGGGTGCTTGCTCAATCGCTTGGTCCCTGGACCCAGCCGGTCGCCTACCTGTCAAAGAAACTAGACCCTGTAGCAGCAGGCTGGCCCCCATGCCTACGCATCATTGCAGCTACTGCATTGCTGGTTAAAGATGCAGATAAATTAACCTTAGGGCAAGAACTGTTGATCACAACCCCACACACTGTTGAAGAAGTCCTCAAACAGCCACCAGATCGGTGGGTTAGCAATGCCCGACTCGCCCACTACCAGGGCCTTCTGCTGAACCCCCCACGAATCTGATTCCTACCAAAGATCTCTCTCAATCCACCAACCCTACTGCCGAATCAGAACCTAGACACCCCCCTCCATGACTGTGTTGACATCCTCACCCAGGTTCACCGCATACGCCAGGACCTTACGGACCAGCCCCTCCCTGACACAGAGGCCACCTGGTACACAGATGGGAGCAGCTTCATACAAGATGGATGCAGGTACCCGGGAGTGGCAATAGTGTCTGAGACCAAGACTGTATGGGCAGAACCCCTCCCAGCTGGGACGTCAGCTCAAAAGGCTGAGCTCATAGCTCTAACACAAGCCATGACCCTAGGGAAAGTCCTAAGAATTAACATCTATCCTGATAGCTGATATGCCTTCGCTACTGCCCACATACACGGGGCAATTTACCAGGAGAGAGGACTCCTTACAGCGGAGGGAAAGACTATCAGAAATAAAATGAAATACTCGACCTCCTAAAGGCCTTAGGGCTTCCCCAGAAACTAGCCATCATTCATTGCCCTGGCCATCAGCTGGGCAACTCCCCTGTAGCCAGAGGCAACCAGCAGGCCAACCAGGTCACCAGAACTATAGCCACTTCAGGTATCAAGAGCTTCCTATTACTATATTGCCAGACCCTAGACCCCCAACACTTCCACAATCCCCGGAGTATGCTCCGGAGAACCTAAAACGGACAAAGCAGATCCCTCAAGCCCACTCCCCCAAGAAGTACAACGGATGGTACGTCACCTGTTATGGCAAAGCACTTGTGCCAGCAAAACTAGGACAGGAAATCCTCCATAGGATTCATTCATCCACCCACCTAGGGTCACGCAAATTGAAAGACTTGCTGCACCACGCCAAAATCAAAATACAAAACCAGAATACTAAAATTGACGAAGTCATAGCTTCATGCAAAGTATGTATTGTGACTAACAGTGTATCTAGCTCCCACAATCCAGGGTCCAGAGAGCGTGGGACAGAGTCAGGTACATACTGGGAAGTGGACTTTACTGAAGTTAAGCCAGGCAAATATGGGTACAAATATCTCCTTGTTTTCATAGATACATTCTCAGGATGTGTAGAAGCATTTCCAACCAGAAATGAAAGTATGCAGGTAGTAGCAAAGAAAATACTGGAAGATATAATGCCTAGGTTTGGGATTCCTAATCAGATAGGATCAGATAATGGCCCAGCCTTTACTTCTCAGGTAGTGCAGAGTCTAGCAGAAGCCTTGGGGACTAATTGAAAATTGCATTGTGCCTATTGACCCCAAAGATCAGGGCAGGTAGAGCAGATGAACTGCACCTTAAAACAGACCCTGACTAAATTAATCATTGAGACTGGTGGTGACTGGGTGTGTTTCCTCCCCTTTGCCCTGTACAGGGTGTGAAACTCACCCTACTTTATAGGAAAAACTCCCTATGAAATTCTCTTTGGAAGGCAACCCCTATAGTCCCGAAGTTGCAGTACAATGCCCTCACTTCAAAGGGCCCGGATCTTAAAGCTTGGAAAGATTATGCAGTAACTACATTTTTATCAAAAGGCACAATGAGCTGATTGGGAGAGGCTTATAGCCCTCTACAGCTCAGGACATATCCCTGAACCACACGCTTTCTGGCCTGGAGACTGGGTGTATGTGAAACATCACTGACAAGAAACGCTGGAGCCCCGGTGGAAGGGCCCATACACCATGGTCCTCGTTATTCCCACCGCACTCAAGGTTGACGGCATCACCTCCTGGAAACATCACATGCACGTTCACCTAGCTGACCAATTTGCCATCAAAGAAGACTCCACGCCCCAGTGGAAACTCCAACAGGACCCTAATAACTCACTGAAGTTCCAACTGCAGAAATGCCAGGATCCCTGATGCCACCATATGTGTACCACTTACTGACTTATTCTGCCTTGCTGATTATACCCCTCACCACTAACCTTCATCATCCTGTGAAGAAAACATGGCTAGTTACTGATGCTAGCACAGGGACGGTGCTCAACCAGACCTCTGGAGTTCACCCTAAGGGTACTTGGTTCCTGGAGCTCTTAGTCAACTTATATGATCTGGTAGGGATTAGACCCTGCCCCTCAGGGTGGCAGTCCAGAAATACTCTAACCAAGTACTTTTATGTCAGCCCTGGTCACCTTCCTAATAAGTGTGGAGGAGCAAGTTCATATTTCTATAACTCATGGAACTGTGTTTCCACCAGGCAATTATGGTGGAACCCCCCAAGACAAGGAGACTTGATCCAAGTAAAAAGGAAGGGTGTTTGGAGAGGGCACACCTGTGCAGGAGGCCCCAAACCTGACACAGTTAGTATCACCTTTATGGAGAAAGGAAAGTGAATGATGGATTGGAAACTCAGCAAATGGTGGGGCGTGAGACTGTACAATGTGCATGGCGCAGACCTGGGTAATGTTTTCCAACTCAAAATTGTATACACCCCTATTAATAATAAGCCTGGTGCAGTGGGCCCCAATATAGTGCTTAAGACTCCCCCTGTAGTCACCCCTAAGCTCTGTGACTCCCCTGACTCCCTGGACCAAGCATTCAGTACCCAAAGACTGATTCTAAACCCCACACTGTGCCTACCACAGATCCCGATCCACTTTTGAAATTGGTCATTGCTACATACCAAGTCTTAAATACTTCCAGACCAGAACTTACAAAGTCCTTTTGGTTATGTGTAGAAGCCAGACCCCCATACTACGAGGGAATTGCCCCAATAAGCAAACCTAAGATCAGCTCCCAGGCTAGCAACTGCCGTTGGCAACAGTCTAAGCCCCGAGTCACCCTACAGTCCATTATAGGACAAGGAACCTGTATAGGTCAGACACCCCCCCACCCCCCAATACCAACATCTATGTAATCAAACTCTCACCTGGGATAGGACTGGATATATAATTACCACCAACAATTCCTGGTGAGCTTGCTCAACAGGGCTCACCCCATGTCTATATGGGGCAGCTCTTGATTTAACCTGGGGATTTTCTGTCTTAGTGTAGCTCATCCCCAAGCTGATCTATCACTCAGAGAAGGACTTATATCAAGCATATGAGTCAGCTGCAGGCACACTTACAAGAACCAAGAGAGAACCAGTCACAGCAATAACTCTAGCCATGCTCATTAGACTAAGTATAGGGGGAGCAGGCACAGAAATCTCCTCTTTAGTCCTACAAGACAAGAACTACAGGGCTCTGTGTGCTGCAAGAGACTTAGACATAGAAAGACTAGACAACTCCATGTCCTACCTTCAAGAGTCCCTAACTTGCCTCTCTGAAGTAGTACTCCAAAATAGGTGGGGGCTAGACTTACTGTCCCTTCAGCAAGGTGGATTAGGTGTAGCCCTAGGAGAAGAATGGTTTTTATACTGACCACTCAGAAGTAATCAAACAGTCCATGGAGTTAGTGAGGGAAGGTCTTCGCAAAAGAAAACTCGAGTGGGAACAGTCTCAGAGCTGGTATGAATCTTTGTTCAGTAAGTCACCCTGGTTCACAACTTTAATTTCAACCATAGTGGGCCCACTTGTAATCCTATTACTGCTATTAACTTTCAGACCCTGCATAATTAATAAATTACTGAACTAGAATTAATGCTGTTCAATTAATGGTCTTTCGGGCACAGTATATCCCTCTCAACACTGAACACACCAGCAATGGCATAGAGCTAGGGCTTGTAAAATGCACTGAAGACACATGATTGGATCTTCTAGGCACAAGAAAAGGGGGGAATGTAAGGACCAAGTTAACTCCATTTTGTTAAAACTAACTTCATCTTGTCCCTCAGCCTTCATTTTGCAGCTGCATACCAAAGGTGTTAGGCAACCTGCTTCCTCCCCTGCCCCCGTCCTTGCCCCATGATCCGCGCCCTTGCACAATGTCTGCTCCAAGTGATAGCAACACTCTCCCAGATAGCCAAGGACAAATACTGCTCAGTCCCATAAACCCCCTATCAGCTCGCCCCAGCGGTTCACCTCATATCCCCTCCCTTTTTTTCCTTTCTGTACCCTTAACAACCTCCCTCCTTTTCGAGATCGGGGCTTTTCTGCTCTCCTACAGCACCAGGACCAGGAAGCCCAGGTTTGAGTTTGTAAATAAACAACCTCTTGCTTTTGCATTGGACTTGGTCTCCGGGTGATTTATGTGGGGCATCCCGCGACTTGGGCACAATACTTCAACCTCATGCTACCCTGTATCTTGGGGTTTTGTTTCTGTTCCATCTGTCCCTTGTCAAACTCAGTTCCCCCATGTAGAAATCTTGTCAATCTCATAGGAGCTGCCCTAAATGAATCTTTGTTCAAGTGATGACTATTTTTACTTTTCCTGAAAGAAAAGTCTAGAACAGAAACGTGAAGACAGGAGGTTTATTTGGGGAAGCAGTCTCAGAAAACTGGAGTCAAAGGGCAGAGGAAGCACGACAAGGGCTCAGAAAAAGCCAACATAAATGTCTGTTATCATGGCTGCTCCTGTGAGCATCTGGGCTCCATTCCCATTGGACTGCCAGAGCAAATGGGATGCCTCCCAGAGTTGTCCAGAAAAATGGGAGGACTGTGATGTTCTGGCTACCAGACTCCTTTGGTTAAAGGCTGGCTTAAGAGGCATTTGATACACACACTTACCTACTTCTGAGTGGTATGTGCATGAGCTGAGTGAGCTCCCATGGCCTGCTGGGGCAGACTTCAGAAAGATGAGTACACTTCAGGTGGGACATAGGTGGCTCAAGGTGCTTGTGAACTTGTGCAGAACCGCCCGATTTGGCTTTGGCTGAAGCTGGAGGCAGGATAAGGGAATGTGATTCAGGTCCCAGAGTTGCCTGCTACCCTGATATATCAAATCCCCTCTGTTCCCATCATTCAAGAAAGAACACAGATGACACAGCATGCTGAATCATCCTCAAACCATGTGTTAGGATGTTGGCAAACTGATCCTTTATACATGGAAGCAAAATGAAGATGAACTCCTTTGATGATCATACTTGGAAAGAGACAGAAATCAGCTCTGCTTCCAGAAGGAAATCATCAGATTAAAAATCAGAAAGCACCAATTTAAGGGAATCACCTGTTCTCCTTCTGTACTTGCATTTTCTCTGTGCTGTGACAGTGGCTCTGCAGAGAGGGGTGCACATTGCTTGTAGAATCCATTGGGCCAGGCTTCCTCACTGCTGCTGGCAAGCTCTTGTCTCTGGGCAGCTGACTACTCATCATAGGGCTGTTGCTGGGGCTAAGTGATATTACTTATGGTGTGCTGTCCACCTGTGCCCTCCTGGTACACATCTGAATGTGGCTGGAGTAAAAGTTAAAACCATGGTGATTGGTCTCATTTGAAATTCACATATGCAGCCTACAACTGGGCACAGTGAGTCTGGGGAGATAAGACTCCAGGCATCTCTGGCTGGTGGGATCTGCCTATAATCATCCCTTTGAGGATACAGGGAGTCAGCAAGGGACTTCTGGACCCCAAGAGGAGGACAAAAACAGTGGAAAA
>CAUYPK010027293.1:0-24148 GCA_963574355.1 Loris lydekkerianus
CAAGATTCTGATCAAGTTCCCCAAAACTATTTTTTAACAGGTATATAAACATAAGCAGAAGGGGTAAGTGTGCTTGGGGGTATGAGAGGGTGGGGAGTTCCCGATGCAGGTGAGGTTATCTTAGTTCCTGAATGGTCAGAATGTTTTTCTTGCCTGTCTGGTTGTAATTGATTTATTGTAGTATTTTTCCGGAGTGAACTCTTTTTTAAGCTTTGGCTCCCGGCACACGCGCGCGCGCGCACACACACACACACACACACAAACACACAGTCTAAGGCAGACTCTTGGAAGAGGTGGAACAGGAGGAGGAAACCCCAGGCAGCTGTGAGAAGGTGAAATAGATCAGCTGAAGGTTTGGTTGGGAAGAGCCTGAAAAGGGACGCAGAACCCACAGCAGGTGGGCAGCAGAGATGCTTTGCAGAGTTGTGAGCGCAAGGAGGGTAGTATAAGGCCTGTGCTCAAGGAAGATGATGCTTGGGTTCAGGTGTTGGATGAACCTGGGCAGAGAAGGGGACTGAGCAGCCGAGTGAAGTCCTGAACTAGGGCTGCTGAAGGAGGAATGCACAGGAGAGGCTAAGGAGGCGCTCATCTCGGACATAAAATTGAAGGGAGCCCCCCCAAACTCAGTGATCTATTTCAACCTGTTTTAATGCGGTATTAAATTGATGTTCCCCAAATCAACAAAGAGCAAAAATATCAAAATTTCAAATGAAAGGAGTGTACCCTGCACTGGCCCCACCTGCCAGGTTCACTTCACTCGGTGCTGCACTAGGAGGAGACGCAGGAAGACACCTCAGCCGCCAGTGCAGACCCTGGAGGAGGTGGTGGGGGGCTCAGTGGCTGTTCCGGAAGCAGAGCTGGGGTGTACCCAGAGGGGCGCACATGGGGAGAATCCTGAGCGGCTGGGGAGCCTGCCCTGGGGCTGCTCAGCCGTCAACCAAGAAGGGTCTGGACAAAACAAGCTCTGGAGACGGTCTGGAACGGAGGCATCACAGGACACTGGGGAGCGAGCATAAGAGAAGTCTCTGTCACAGACCCCGAGAGCATTTCAAGGGCAGATGGAACCGACCAAAGGCTGCAGGAAGTTCTGAGAGCCCTTCTATGCAGCAGCAGGTGAAGCCAACGCTCGGGCAGAGAAGAGCACGTGTACCCCTGCCGGGAGGGGGTGGAGGGGGGCCCTGGCGGAGAAGAGCACGTGTGCCCCTGCCGGGAGGGGATGGAGGGGGGCGGAGAGGGACGGGGTGGAACCAGAGTTGGGGTGGGGAGCCCTCAGGTTGCCCATTGGCTTGCAGGCTCACACTCCAGATATCTAAATACTGTAGAACCTTTGTAAGTTGACCACCCAAGGGGCTTAAATGCTCAACACACAGAGGTGGTCAACACAAGGAACCAGGCCTACGGTACATGTGGTACGTGTCTGGTCTATGAAAATTAGGTCAACTATGGAGGTGATGCCAGAATTTCTTCTTCTAGTAGGTCCTTTGTTTTGGGGATTAAAAGAATGAATCCACCGACCACAGATCAGCGGTGAGACAGGATTTATTTTACAGAAAAGAATACGGAGAAAAAGCACTAGAGCTTCTGGCAGAAGGAAAGACTCAAGTCAGAAAATCTCTCTCTGCTTGGGTTTTTGTCTAGGGGTGTATATAGTCATATGGGTCCTTGGCAGTTACATCTGGCCAGGATTTAGTAACAAATGTATGGATACAGTCCCTTCTGCTTGCCTAAGATGAAAGAGTGCATTAACAAATAGATACAGTCCCTTCTGTTAGGGCAAGGTGAATGAGGCCTTAATAAAAAGCTACAGTCCATTCTTGAAATTGTCCAGGCCTAGGAAACTTACATGCAATTGACCTGACCTAGGAATTGTGGGGTCTTTCTGAATGAGGGGACCCTGTATCAGCCTTGGGACTGTGAAATAATCACAAGGGAGGGTTCTCTAGGTCCAAGGGTGGTTCTGGAGTTGGCATCTGCAGCAGCGCGGGCTATGCCCTGGTCTCCCTTAACTAACTAGGGACCAGGGGGCTTCCGCAGCTCTCTGGCGCACTTGGTTTTCCAGCTCTGCCTCCCCTGTCTGCTGCGCCAACATCATCCAGGCAGAGAAGCAGAAGGTGAGGCAGGTCCTCTGGGTGGCTGTCGCTGAGCAAGCTGGGTGCACCCGCCATGTATCAGAAATTCTACTATATTTTGAAGTTAAAAATGTTTTCTCCTACCACATGCCTTCTCCAGGTACTGAGACAGCAAAGCCTTGGACTCCTGGGTGCTGTGCTCCAGAGGAATGTGGCTGCTCTGGCTTAGCTTGGGTTGGGCTCACACCTGCCCCCTTTTTCTCCTCTTCTTGGTTCTAGCCACCAAGCACCCGCCCCTTGGCTGTCCCTTGTTTCTGGTGTGAACGACACAGTTCACCTCCAGGAGAATGGGCAGGGAGAAAGTCCTGAGCAGCCCTAGAGGTGGGTTTGGGCTTATGGGGCAGGGAATTCTGGGGTTCTGGGCGCCCAGAGCACTGTCTGGGAAGACGGGCAGGGCTTTACATGGACATGGTCCCGTGGCCGTTGTCTTCTCTAATGTGGAGAAGGGCACAGCTGAAGGAAGGCCACAGCAGGGCCTCTCTTTCCCTATCCCAGGCAAGGTCTGCGGGAAGAGCAAAACTGGAGGCAGAAACATAATCAAGATAAGGCAAGAGGAGCAGTCCTGGTGCAGAGAAGGCTGCAGGCAGAGGCAGGGGCCTGAGAAAGGGCAGAGGAAGCACCTCATTTGCCTAAATTATATGGCTAATTTCTTAAAAAAAAAAAAATATATATATATATATGTAAATATATAAAAATAATACGTATAAATACATTTTTTTTTTTTTTTTGTAGAGACAGAGCCTCACTTTATCGCCTTTGGTAGAGTGCTGTGGCGGCACAGCTCACAGCAACCTCCAACTCCTAGGCTTAGGCGATTCTCTTGCCTCAGCCTCCCGAGTGGCTGGGACTACAGGCGCCAACCAGAACAAACGCTGTTTTTTTGTTGTTGCAGTTTGGCTGGGGTTGGGTTTGAACCCCGCCACCCTTAGTATATGGGGCTGGAGCCCTACCCACTGAGCCACAGGCACCGCCCTCTTCTACATTTTTTATTTCATGTTAATATGAGGTTACAAAAAATTAGGTTACAGTGTTTGCATTTGTTAGGTAAAGTCCCTGTTGTAGTGTGTTGGGCACCCAGGAGGTGTGCCATATACTCTTACATTTTGCTCACTAGGTGGGAGCACAACTATCTCCCTCCCTCTTCCCCAGCCCCCATCCTTTTCCTACCCTGACTTGAATTGAATTGAGTTGTCTCTTGTGTGGCTGTGTATTCATTCTTCTACTGGCATCATATTAGTATTGAGTACATCGGATACTTACTTTTACATTCTTGTGATACTTTACTAAGAAGAAAGTGTTTCAACTCCTTCCTGGTTAATACTAAAGATGTAAAGTCTCCAATCTTTTTTAATGGCTGACTAGCATTCTATGGTATACATATACCACAGCTTGTTAATCCATTCCTGGGTTGATGTTCCTTAAAGTTATTGACCAATCATGCATACACAGCAATTTTTATTTTAAACATATTGTAATTAAAAAGAAGGACAAAGGCTTTCTAAAGTGAAGGAATTGGTGCGAAAGGAAAGCTCTGAATTGGAGGATAGGACAACTTGGGGTGCAATTTGTGAAAATGGCTTGGTGGTGTCAGGAATGCCCCTTTCTTTGACTAGACTCAGCTCTGTTTCCCATTTTCACCCTAATTTCTTACACCCATCCCTCAGTTGAAAGTTCTTCCTATTATTTTAAATGTATATTGGAAGAGAGAGAGAGAGAGACTCAAACTGTTGCCCTGGGTAGAGTGCCATGGCATCACAACTCACAGCAACCTCAAACTCCTGGGCTCAAGCAATTCTCTTGCCTCAGCCTCCCAAGTAGCTGGGACTACGGGCACCTGCCACAATGCCTGGCCATTTTTTGGTTGTAGCTATCATTGTTGTTTGGCAGACCCAGGCTGGATTTGAACCTGCCAGCTCTGGTGTATGTGGCTGGTGCCTTAGCTGCTTGAGCTATAGGCGCTGAGCTGAAAACAAAATATTTTGTAGCAGTCCAGTGTTAGCAGATTCTTCTAGACCCATTAACTTTTAAATCCCTAACAATAATCTATCAGACTAAATTTTTAAACTTCACTAACCTATACATAAGGAAAAAAATCACCAAAACTTCCCAAAGATTTCAAAGGAGTTAATTCTTAGGCTTATAAATAGGCTTTCTTTCATATGCTACTGATTGATTGAAAAACATTTTGTTAAATATAAGAAAACTGAAAGGAATTATTTCCAATAAAAGGGCAAGTCTGGAAATGAGGTGACTAGCTATAAAGTTTTAGGAATCCAAACCTTTTTTGAGGACTGTTTACTATCAACTATGAGAGGTCAACGATGGAAAAGATTATTCTGAAACATGAACAGAAGGAAACAGAGTCCAGCTTCTGTGTGGGCAATAGTGGCCTTTATTCTCACCTGGGTGCACATGAGCTGAGCTGGAGAAGGTTAAGGTGGACGGGGGTGGGGGGGTGGGGGGAGGTGGTGGTGGTGGTGGTGGTGTGGTGTTTAAAGGTTGGAAGGATAAGAGTTGGCACATTCCCTTTCCTGGGTGGGACATCTGTCGGAAATAGTGGAGTGGGCACATTCTGTTTGGGCAGGTCCATTCTATTTGGGCAGGTCTCTCCATTTAACTCTGTTAAACTAGACTATGGTTCTTTGTATATTTGTTTGCTGTTAAAAGGAAATATATTTTCAGATTTCCTGCAGTGCCATAATAGTATAGGAAAGAAAAAGTGTACTATCAAGCTAAGTTTTGCTAAATTGCATAATTGCCTTGAATTTACTTTCTATTTTTAAAATAAATTAGAACCAAAATGCTCACTTCTATTTTTTTCTCCCCATGCTTTTAAATTATAAATCTGATTTGTGTGAAAAAGCTCTTTTAAATGATCACTGGAATCTATGAAATAACGAACTTATGATCAGATGGCTAACATAGCACAAAATTCGCAAACTTTTAACTTTTTAAATACTTAAAACGAATACTCCCAAGACCCTACTAACCATAGTAAAAACAACAACACAATTTGTTTCTGGGATTGTTCACTGATATTACTTGAAGGAGCTAAGGCAATTTTACCCCCAAATATGACTACTTAACATAAAGAATATTTTGAATTAAAGGCCCTTCACAATCAGAAAGCATTGGAAGGGGTTCTCCCTCTATCTGTTAAAACCTGACTGACCTAATCAGGGGGTCAAAAGGGGCAACTGGCTTCCTTTCCTCCCTGAATTCTGGCAGCCCAAGTCATTTAAAGCACAATACTAGTCTCTCAGGTTAATTTACAAGTCAATCTGTTTCCCCCACCTTTTCATCCTCCCTAGAAACCACTTGCTGCACCCTTATTCCACTATCTCCTCCTCCCTTCAAACAAGCATCTGTAAAAGTACCTGACCATCTTTGAGACACTGAGTAATCATTCTTGTGGTTCCTCCCAGGTGCGTGGTATTTGGAAATAAACCTTTCTCTTACTAATCTGCCCTAATCGTGAACTGATCTTTCAGCAAACCAACCAAGGGAAAAGCGTGAGTTTCTCTATGATCCCTACATACCATTATAATAAAAAAGTGAATCTACTGGCATTTTAAGTGTGGGGGAAATTACCAAGCCGGGCAAATACTGGAATTTAATCTGTTCAATAATATGAAATATCAATAAATATTAATTCTCCTAAAGAACAAATATAATCAAAAGCAAAAACAGCATAAGCCACAATGAACCTTCAATGATATCTACAGACATGAAGCATCTTTCCCAGAGATAAGAAAACTTCCCAAGTGAGACTCTCTTCTAACAGTGATCAGAAATCCAAAATGTATTTTTATAAAGGTAAAAGTTCAAATTATGTAAATATTTTAAAAAGTCTGTAGTTAAAATGAAAAGCTCCATTTTTAAACTCATGTTTACTTACGGTTAAAAGAAGGAAAAGTTTTGGTCAATAAGTAAGGAAGAAAACAAGCTAAAAGATAATAATAGTAGAGAAGCTCCTCTTTAGGATGTAACAAATGTATAAAGAATGAAGAAAAAGCACCAACGTGCCTATGAGTACACTTTTATATTTTGAAGATTTCCCAAAGGAAAGAAGTCGTCAAATTGTTTTCACGTCCCTTTATAATTAATGTTTTAGATTTACTAAAACTAAATAATGTATTAACATTCCAGTGAATACTACCTCAGAAACACTGAGTATGGCAAGTTTCCCCAGTGTGGGTGAAAGATTAGGCTAACATCCCAGAGGGCCTGTAGACAAAAGTCTGGGCTTCTCAGACACCCTCCCCGCTGGCCATTGCAAACTGGCACAGGGCTGTGAAGCCTGGGGGTTTAAATGGGATGTTAAGCAGTTCAGATTGCCCAGAGCTAATGTTCTTAAGCTCCTCAGGCAGACCCAGCTTTGGGAGTTCAAACAGAATACTTAGCCATTAAAAATTAAGATCTGGGCCTGTAGCTCAGTGAGTAGGGCGCCAGCCCCATATACCGAGGGTGATGGGTTCAAACCCAGTCCCAGCCAAACTGCAACAAAAAAATAGCCGGGCATTGTGGCAGGCCCCTCTAGTCCCAACTACTTGGGAGGCTGTGACAAGAGAATCACCTAAGCCCAAGAGCTGGAGGTTGCTGTGAGCTGTGATGCCACCGCACTCTATGAGGACGATAAAGTGAGACTCTGTCTCTTAAAGAAAAAAAAAAAAAAAAGAAAGAAAGAAAAGGGTGGCACCTGTGGCTCAAAGGGGTATGTCACCAGCCCCATATGCTGGAGGTGGTGGGTTCAAACCCAGCCTTAGCCAAACAAAAAAAAAGAAAGAAAAAAAAATTAAGATCTGGTCGGGTGCAGTGGCTCATGCCTGTAATCCTAGCAGGCTGGGAGGCCGAGTTGGGTGGATTACCCTGACCTCACAGGTTGGAGACCAGCCTGATCCAGAGCAAGACCATCTCTAAAAATAGCTGGGCATTGTGGTGGGTGGCTATAGTCCCAGCTACTTGGGAGGCTGAGGCAAGAGAATCACTTGACCCTAAGAGTTTGAGATTGCTGTGAGCTATGACACCAAGACACTCTTATGGAAGAAGACAAAGTGAAACTCTGTCTCAAAAAAGAAAAAAGAAAAGAAAAAAAAATTAAGATCTGACTGAGCAAGTCTAAGTAGACTGGGATTAATAGAGTAAGCTAGGAAAAGTTACAGATAACCTTTAACACATTGTATTTGCTCTTTTTTTTGTTTATGATTTTTTGACTACATGACATTTGTTGTCTTCTGCTTATTTCTATTACTTCCTACTATTAGCTCTCTACTGCCAGGGTAAAGTTCTTTCTCTTTTTTTTTTTTTTTTGAGACAGAGTCTCATTCTGTTGCCCTTGGTAAAGTGCTGTGTAGTCACAGCTCACAGCAACCTCAAACTCTTGGGCTTTAGGGATTCTCCTGCCTCAGCCTCCCGAGTAGCTGGGACTATAGGTGCCTGCCACAATGCCTGGCTATTTTTTGTTGCAGTTGCCACTGCTGTTTTAGCTGGTAGGGGCAGGTTCCAACCCACCACCCTCAATATATGGGGCTGGCACCCTACCCACTGAGCCACAGGCACCGCCCAAGTTCTTCCTTTCTATAATTAACTTTACTCAATGAAAGAGCCCTAAAGTTTTCACTGGAGGCAGATCTTTGCCATTCTTCTGCATATGAGTTGCTAGCCTCTCAGTTATTGCATTGCTAATAACTGACTCTGAGTGTTTTATTGGGGGGTGGACCCCTCACCTGTCCATCCACCCAAGTGGAACAGCAACACCCCAGAGCCTTCAATAATTTACATTTTTCTTACCCTTGATACCTACATGTTTGAGACACAATAATGAATAGTGAAGCCTTTATATATGACTTATAACGTTCATATAGTGCCATCTAGTGTTCAATGTAATACATTATGCCTTTCCAGAATAAGGAACTATCACCACCACCAGGTCACCTGTTACATGTCCTGGAGTCCCTGCGCTGACTGGGTGGCAAGTCGCTTACTTCCTGGCCAACCATCCAAATGTGAGCCTGACCATCTACGCTGATCCCCTCTACTACTTCTGGAGACAGGATTACTGCCAGGGGCTGCTCAGGGTGGCCGAGCAAGGGGTTCAGGTGTATATCATGTCCTCTGAAGAATTTGAACACTATTAGGACAACTTTGTGTATAACCAGAAAAAGCAATTTGTGCCGTGGAAAGGATTGAATTAAAATTGTGACGTTCTGGTCACTGAGCTGGATGAGATTTTCAGCTTCTGAGATGACCCGCTCCAGTCCAGATGTCACCCACCGCTGCTGCTACCAGTGGAACTTGCTAGCACTCCAAACCCTTACCAGTGCTAATGAACCTTCTGGAAGTGCAACAGCTAACATTTTCCCTTTTTATAAAACTGTCGACCTTCTCTTTGCTCTGTGTTTGCCCTGAATTTTAATTTCTTCTTCCCAAAGACAACATTAAAGGGGGGAAAACTGCATTGGATTCTTATCCAAAGTATTGCCACATAACTCTTGGTTGCAATAACTTACTGATCAACAACTTGAGCCCTCTCTTTTCTTGAATTATTTTAATAGAATACTTATATTAAATATACTCTTTTCATCTCTGGGTAGTTATTTCTCTCAGTCCCTATTGGTAGGTGCTTAACTCTTTCCCCACCTCCCCTCCCAGAACAAAAGGCCTACCTGGCTTCACCCCAATAATTCCAGAGGAAAGACCCAAACCCTCCAAAACCTACCAGCAGGAAGACTGGAATCTTCCTTCCTCTATGCCCAGTATAAAAACAAGCCCCAAGGACTCTCAGTGCAGCTGCCATCTCTGCCCAAACGGGTCTCAGTCCCCTTTCATTAAACTTGGCCTGAACCTTTTTGAGCAGTCTTTTTACCATTGCTTTACGGGGGCTTCAGTGGTATCCGGAGGTAAACATATGTTCAGACTGCCATCTTTATGGGAAGCTCAAGCTTACAAGCTTTTTATTTTATTACTATGGTTCAGTTTACACCCTTAACTATTACACTAAACCTTACCTCTGTGTTCTACTGTCCCAGAAGCACTTTTAACGGAGAACTAGTATGTTTGTGTCTTTAGAATGTTAACTCCAATGATGGTGTGGGAGATGGAGGTGGAATTGTGATAGGAAACAGTTCTGTGACTACTAGAATTCACAGAACCCCATTATAAAGGAATGCTGTGGAGACTCAACGTCGGCAGGAGCATTACTCAATGCTGTGGAAGATATATTCTAAATCCAGCTTACTAGAAAGTGACCCTTTGCAGAGGTGTCCAACCTGTAGCCCACAGGGCCACACACTGATTTTGTGAAGATGTGTTTTACGATCTGTGGTGTCCAATATCACAAAAAGTATGCAGGAACCTTTTTATTGCTAATCAGCTTTCCTTAGCGTTTGTGTACTTAGTATGTTGCTCAAGATAACTCTTATTCTACCAATGTGCTGCAGAGAAAAAAAACAAGCCTGGACACTCCTGCAAGGCCTCTTAAGAAATAGCCAGATGGGAGCTGAATACACAGAGACCAACAAAGCAAAGTTGCTCCTCAGCTCTGGAACAGACCCCCGTTTTAGCACTTGAATGCCAGACAAAGTAGTTGACTTGCATTTGTTGAATAAAAAATATTCACTTTTAGACATTATTTCACACTCTGGGCAGCATTATATACACGATGTAGGCTTCAGGGACCAAGAACCCCGAAGGGACCCCCAGGCTCCTCACAGCGCAGGCTCCTTTCTTTCCTCCTTCCTTTTCCCTTCTCCTGCCTTCTGCAAGCTGTGGGTTAAATTGTAGTGTGTCCACTGTGAGGAGGCTATAGTATAATAACAAGAAAGGGAGCAAGATTGCCTCAGTGATGAGAAATGGTTTTGTGCCTAGGTAAGCTGTGGCTGTTTAAAAAATATCTCCCAGTTATTTTTTTCCCCTCCACCTCTATTCCAGTCTTAGCTGCGGATTTTTCTCTCATGTCTTTATAATACTGGTGGGGGATGAATGAATGATAACTTTTTTTCCTGCCAAGTATCTAAGTTCCCTTCCTGATTTGGGGAAATGTCAATCCAGTGATTCTTGGCAGGATCCAAGGCCGCTTCCTACCATAAAACACTAAAATTGCCAGAGTCTTCCTTCCCCAGCTTCCTTTGCAGCCAGGATCTGGCATATGACCCAGGCACCACAGATTGGGGACAGCTCGGCCTTCTGAGATTAGGAAGGAGGGAGCTCTGAAACACCTGTTCCACGGGCAGTGGCCTTTCTGTGACTGCGCTTGGAGTTCAGGCTAGTATAGCCTGAACTCATTGCTGGTTCTTTCCAAGCCTGGTTCTTTATCCTTCTTTGCTATTCTGGAAGTTCTTGACATCATTTCTATAGATTCCTGTTCTACTTAAAGCAGCTGGAGCAGGTTACTATTTCTTTTAACTGTGAACTCTGACAGATAAAAAGAATTGTTCAGGAATTTGGTTCTAGTTGACAGCCACCAAGATAATAAATATACCAAATAAGTCTAGACATACAATGACCCATTCCTGTAGGGAATGACCTAAGTCTAGACATACAATGGCCCATTCCTAGCACTCTGGGGGAGATTGGGGCAGGAGGATCACTTGAGGCCACGAGTTCAAGAGCAGCCTATGCGACATAGTGAGACACTCATCTCTATAAAAAATAAGAAAAATTAGCCATGAGTGATAGCACACACTTGAAGTCACAGATTCTAGCGGTACTGAGGCAGGTATATCGCTTAAGCCTAAGAGTTCAAGGCTGCAGAAGCTATGATCACACAACTACCCTCTAACATGGGTACCCGACGTAAACCAACAGTGGGGTATTCTGGTGAGAATCTTCATTTAGGGCCATCTAAGCAAGACAGGTTGCTCTCAGTGACGTAAAGGGTATCAGTGCGGAGGCCCTTCCCACTCAGCATGGCTTTGGTGTCTGGCTGCTGCCTCAGGAGCCCTGCAATCAGGCTGGGTGGCAGGAAACTCAAAGTAGTTGAAGTAATGTATTTGAAGTTTGCAGCTCAGCACCTACTGCTTAGGAAGCCTTCAATTCAACATGAATTATTATCTAAGGGTTTGATTTTGTTACTTCAAGTGCTGTGGCTGCTGTAGGTTTTGGATCTTCCCACGAGAGGGCGCTGGCGGTACATCCGTGCCGCGGTGCCTGTGTCCTTCGCCTGATTTCGCTTGAATTGTTGAACCACACATGATAGAGCCGGAAGGGACCCTGAGCGATCTAATCTATCCTCAGATGTCTCAGAAGATTAATGTGAATGGACTTACAAAGCATAGTGACAGAAAAAGCATCTCCAAGTATATTCTCTGGAGTTAGAAAGTAGGACAGAGACATCATCTTTGGGGGGGGAGGGGGAAGACATCAAAGCGTTAAAGAAGTGTGAAGCCAAAATGAAAGGAAGGCTCTGTGTGTGTGTGTGTGTGTGTGTGTGTGTGTGTGTGTGTGTGTAAAGGAGACAGACAGACAGCGACCCACAGAGATAGAAGTCATGTAGATTTTTTCTTTCTTTCTTTCTTTCTTTCTTTCTTTCTTTCTTTCTTTCTTCTTTCTTTCTTTCTTTTTTTTTTTTTTAAGATGAAAACACTAGATACTGGTTCTTTCCTCCGAACCTCCTCAGGAGAGTCAAGTATTGAAGATTCTCTTCGGCCAGTTGAGCCTGAGAAGGCTGCTGCTGCTCAGGTGGCCTGCCGGGTCCTTCTCTCTCCTCACGTTCAACTACATCTGACCAGGCTGTCCATCCTTCACCTGGCCTGGGAGAGCAGCTCATCCCTGGGGGAAGAGGCAGGAGCCGGTCAGCTTCTTGTTCTGTGGGGCCTAAGCTCTAAGAACATAGAGCAGTGAGCAGTGAGAGTTTAGGCCGAAATATCAAGAAGCAGAAAGGGCCAGGGGACCTGGGGACCACACACAGGCCAGGCCAGAGTGCGAAGGAGCAGGACGTGGGAGTCAGTACAGGGATGAGCACACAGGGAGGGGTTTAAGGACCCCCAGCTGGGGCCAGACTTGGGGGGGGGGGGTGTGCAGGCGTGAGGGTGGTGTGTGTCTGGGGTGTGTCCCCGGCTCCACACTTTTGCAAGTAACTTGTTTAGGTCTCTATTTTCCAGAAACTAAATTGCTTAAGAGACAGTTTTGAAGGCTTTATCAGATGGGAGACCTCGTGGCTCACGCAACACTGTTAGGAAGTGATGTCTCCTGTGAGGCTGCAGGAGTCTGTGTGTGGGGAGGGTCCCCTGTTTCCTTCCTCCTCCTCCTCCTCTTCACTCTCCTCTCCCGCTTCCTTCTCCTCCTCTTCCTCCTTAGCTCTAGCAGTAATTTTAAACTTCCTTTTTATTTTAAAATCATTTCAACATCACAGAAAGTCTCAAAAATAGCACAAAAAAATCCCATACCCTTTTACCTACATATCTCAATTGCTGGCCTTTCACCAACACTCCTGTGTATGTTTATTTGTACTTCTAAGACGTTTATGAGTGTAAGTTTCAAATATGAACCCTTTTATCTCTAAATATTGCAGAGGGTATTCTCCAAAATGAGGACATTCTTTTATATAATAAGTTCAGCGATCAAAATCATAAAATTAACTCGAATACAATAGTATTATTGTTTTAGAAATCTACAGACCGCATTCAAAATTTGCCACTTGTGCTCTAGTTCAGACTCCTCTCATGTTCCTTTAATCTCTGTTCCTCTGGGTCAGAACCTTGCTCTTTCTTTCTTTCATGACTGAAGACTGGTTATTTTGTGGTTTTTCCATTGTTTCCTGGTGGTGGCAAGCATGTTCTATTTTTGGCAAGAATCTCACAAAGGGGAGCTGTGTCTGTCCCCCTGCAGGGAGACAGAGTTTATGTTCTCTCATCTCTCTCCTGTAGAGGAAATGCAGCCCCACTTTGCAGGAGTATAAAGAGCTCCCAGCCAGTGCCCAAGCCTTGGAGAAAGAAACATTTCTGAATAACATATTCTCAATGTTATTGACACTTGAAATAAATTTTCAAGAGTAAGGAAAAGTTATTGAGATAAGGACTAACGAAGAAATTCTGGAAGGAAGGAACAGCTCACTTGCTTGGAGGTGAGAAAGCGTGTTGTGTTGGGGACCTTCGGGGGACTGTGTGTGGCTTTTGCAGATGGCTGGACACATCATGCTCTCTCACCCCTTTGGCTCTGCTCACACCTGGACTCCCTCTGCCTGGTACTGCTTTCTCCACCTGTTACCTTCTTTCCCTTTTCTGGATACTTCTACTCAGCCTTTAGAACTTAGTGGAAATGTCCCCTCCTCTTATTGCCAGAGAAAAGTAAACAGCACACGTTTAGAGTCCAGCAGGCCTGTGATCAAATCCTGCTCCTGACACTTTAGCAAGTGAATAATCTTGGGTAAGTTATTTAACTTGAGACCCCATTCCCTTCTTGCACAAGTATCTTCTGCTGTGGTCTGAAGGTTTGTGTCCACCTCAAAACTATATGTTGAAATCTTGACCCCCAAGGCAATGGACTGTTGGTGGCGATTATGGGATCCATGTCCTTACAGAAGAGGCCCAGCAAGCTGCCCTGTCCCCTTTTATTGCCATGTGAGGACACAGCCAGGGGCGCCATGTAGGAAGGAGAAAATGAATTGTTATCAGACACTGAATCTGCTGGTGCCTTGTCCTGCACTTGCCAGCCTCCAGAACTGTGAGAAATAAATGTTACTTCATCATAAGCCTCCCAGTCCATAGTATTTAACAGCCTAACTAGACTGAAATGTTTCCTGCCTGTCACAGGCATGGTCAGTCTAGACAGATACCTCATTCTCTCATACTCCTAAAGTGCTCTCAATGAATTCCATAGTAAGATTTCCTGGGCCTAATGTCTCTTTTCTCTTTCTAATGTCTGGCTTTTCTCTTCTTCTAGATTTCCACACCTGTGTGTGCCATCATGATTGGGTCTTGCTTTTCTCTTTCTAATGTCTGGCTTTTCTCTTCTTCTAGATTTCCACACCTGTGTGTGCCATCATGATTGGGCCTTGCTCATCTCTGTCAGCATTTTCAGAAATGGGAGTCAAATGCACTCATTGTTTTTGAGTTTGGGAAGCTCACTGCAGACTTGAGGGCCTGTCGTGAGAGACTACACGGTCCACTGCCGGACCTCCTGCCCACTTGGGGCCAGTCCCCTTGCTTGTTGCTGCCTCCTGAAGCCCTGTCCCATCTTCCACCTCCCATGGAAACTGAAGACTGAGGACTGGAATTTGATCACAGGGCCATAGGGATGGAGGTTGGTGGGGAAGGTGGCCCATAGGCAGCAACACTGTGCAAGCAGCTCATTAGCTGTGTCTAGACTCCGCACTTACGTGGTGCTGCATCCCCACGTTGCCTTCTCCTTTCTTGACGTCTTTGCCTACGGTATTTTGTTTCTTCTGCACCATGTCTCATCTACACTCTCCTGAAATCACACTCATGACACTGTCACCAACCATGGCATCACCTCTGAAACCCCAACTCCACGCCCCACGCTGTCTGAGCACCAACCAATGGTCTCCACTGTCCTCATTTCTGCAATTCTTTGACATTCCTGAGCCCTGTTGGACCTCCTACTTTCTCACCATCACCAGCCTAGATAAACAGGCCTCTCCTGCCTCTTCTTTCTTTACCCTGCTCTCCCTGCTCCCACCGCACTGGCCTCTCTCGTAGCCTGTGATGCATCTAACTTATCTCACTTTAAGGTCTTCATTCTTGATGTCTTCCTTACCCAGAATGTTCTCCCTGTATTTGTTTTGTTGTTGTTGCTGGAAAATAATTATAAATGTTCAATTAACTATCAATTCATGCATTAATTAATGTGTAATTAATTATTAATTCACCAATTAATGAACTAATGTGCTATTTATAAAATGCACATAATGTTTAAAGAACAACAACAGGCTCGGTGCCCATAGCTCAGTGATCAGGGCACTGGCCACATACACCAGGGCTGGTGGGTTTGAAACCAGCCTAGGCCTGCTAAACAACAATGACAACTGCAACAACAAAAATAGCTGGGTGTTGTGGCGGGCGCCTGTAGTCCCATCTACTTGGGAGGCTGAGGCAAGAGAATCACTTAAGCCTAAGAGTTTGAGGTTGCTGTGGGCTGTGACTCCACGGCACTCTACCCGGGGTGAGGTAATATGACTGTCTCAAAAAAAAAAAAAAAAAAAAAAAAGAACAACAACAAACATATTTTAATTCATGGACCTGCTAATCCTTTCAGTCATTTGCCATGGACCCTGTGAGCTCATCCCTAATCCCAGCACCTCTCTTACCCCATCTGAGATAAACAGCCTGCATTTTGTGTTTGGGCCTTCTCTTGCTTTTCTTTATAATTTTGCCATATTTGTTTGTATCTATAAACAATACAATGTTTGTAATACATGTTAATTAATTCCCACCACATCTGCCACTTTTTCACTCTGCTTTGTGTTCCTAGGGTTCATTATGTTGTTGAGTGAAGCTGTAATTCACACATCAAAATACCAAAATGCAGTTATCTGTTGGACTGTTGATAGACATTTGAGGTCTTCTAGTTTTTCTAGTTTCTATTTTCAAAAGAAAACTACATTTTCTGAAATATACCTCCTAATACACATGTAAAAATGTTTCTCTAGGTTGTATAACTAGGTGTGGTTATACTTGTAGGTTCTAGGATAAATTTTTCTAGGTAACATAAAGGTGCTTTCAAAGCAGTTGTACTAATTTTCATTCTCATCAACAGTGAAAGAGAATTTCTATTTCTCTATATCTTTGCCAATATTTAGTATCACCTAACTTTTTAACTTTTGCCAATATGCATGATATGTTGAGCTCTAATTTGCATTTTGCTTATACTATGCCCTGATTTCTACAGGACTGGCTCCTTCTTGTCATTCAAATTTGAGCTTAAGCATTGAAGTCACCTTGCCACTCTTAACTGTATTACTCTATTTTAATTCTCACTATCAGATATTTTCCTTCCTTTCTGAAAAAAACAAGCGTATTTTTCTGTTTTAGTGTTTCCTAAACTGGGCTTATATGTGGTAACTGCTTGATAGATACTGAATATTTGTTAAATGAATGAATGTGTGAACTCCAATTCCGTTCAGATCAAGATTTGCTGATTAATGACCCCATCTTTCTTGTTTCTATATGTTCTGTCTTTCATTTTGCTTTCAGTTTCCCCTCGTACATCCTCTGCTGTCTCTGCCTCCAATAATGTCCACTTTTCTGTTTGTTTTCAGTCTTGCTAACTTCTTTCTTCTTCGGAGGTCTCTCCCTCTCTTGTTTCTACTTTTGTTGCCAATCTCCAACCTTCAGGAGACCTTACTTGAAAATATTTTTAAAATCAGCTTTTTAATTTATTCACCTTTGTACCCCTGCCTTCCTCCCACTTTGCCTGACACCTTCTGGACCAAGGTCAATCCGAGGCAGTCTGGACTCTAGAAGGTGTGTTTTTAAGCTTGCAAGCGAATCTAGATAAAATATCCCAGGCACCAACATTTGGAGGGCTTTCCCACAGTGAAGAAGTGGACTTGCCAATTGATTTCTCTGTGGTGGACCCTACAACTGCACAGAAGCTGAGCCGGCAGCTAGCTTCATGCTTAAATGTGAATGAATAGGTTTTTGTGGATATCCACAAATGAATGAATATCCATTTGTGGATAGTTTTAAAAATGAGAATTAGGAAAAATAAAAGGACAGGAAAAGAAGAAAATGTAGAAAACAGATCATGATAAAAATGAAAAAAAATTAAAATTAATATATATATTTTTTCATTTTCTTTTTTTAAAATTAATTAAAATTAATATTTTATGGTGGAGGAAGGAAGATGTGTCTATAAAAGGATAGCATAAGGGAGATCTTTGTGGTGATGTGATCCAGAAGCATACATACACATTGCACCAGTGTCAATTTCCTGATGTAGATATTGTAAGTACAGAAGACTCAGCCATTGGGACCTCCCTGTACTATCTTTGTAATTTCTTGCAAATCTTTTAAATTATTTAAATAACGGTAAAACAATTAGTATCCTCAGAAGATGTTATATCCAGAACAAGAATGGTATACCATAAAAAATAATCAAAAGAAAAAAGATTTCTTTGAGATTAAAAATGGAAAACTTCCAAAAAATGAAAGTGAAAGACAATATTGAAGAAATATAACATAAACAGAAGCAAAGTTAAAGCAATAGAAAATACAGGAAAAAAGAAAAAGAAAATCAAAAGATCAGTTTAGGAAACCCTATATGAACTATTAGGAATGTCATACACGTGAGGGAAAGTAAGAAAACTGGAGGAAATCATCAAAGCAATAAAATCAGATCACTTCTCAGAACCCAAAAGCTTGAGTTCTAGGTGACAGAGCTGACTGAGGGCCAAGCACAACACCCACACTGAAACTTATTCTGAAATTATAAACATAAGAAATAAGGATTCCGGCTTGGCACCTGTAGCTCCATGGTTAGAGCATTGGCCACATACACCCGGACTGGCGGGTTTGAACCTGGCCCAGGACTGCTAAACATCATTGACGACAACAACAACAACAAAAATAGCCAGCGTTGTAGTGGGCGCCTGTAGTCCCAGCTACTTGGGAGGCTAAGGTAAGAGAATCACTTAAGCCAAAGAGTTTAAGGTTGCCATGAGCTGTGATGCCATGCACTCTACCTAGGACAAAAAAGTGAGGCTTTGTCTAAAAAAAAAAAAAAAAAAAAAAAAAAAAAAGATAAGAATTCCAAACACTTCTGGAAACAACAACTCATAAAAGAGCATGAATCAGGCCAGCAGCAGACTGCTTAGCAACGTCATCAGAAGTTAGGAGATAATGAAGAATTGCCTTCTCATTCTGAATGGCAGTGATCTTCAATCCAGAATTCTATAGGCCATCCAAACTGCATTAGAGTAAAGGTATTTTCAGACATACATGCCCTCAAAACAATGTTCTTTGTTTTGTACTTTCTTGGGAAACTACTGTAGGATGTGCTTCAGCAAAACAAAGGAGTAAACCAAGAAGTGGAAAACAGAAGAGAGAATCTGACTCTAGACACTAAACAAAGAAAAGAGTCCTGAGATGACAATAAAGGAAAATGACAGGATAAACCTTGTGCAGCAGGCCTGGGAAGAAAACAGTCCATGCTGGAACAGAAGGACAGAGGGCTCCAGGGATATCACAAAGAACAATTGATACATTTGAGTGTCTGGAAAATGTTACTGATGGGTACATGGCAGTAATGAAGAATATTAGGGAATATTAACCACTGGTATATAAAATATCTCAGATGAAAATCAAGAAAATACTTATTCTAAAAAAAAAAAAAAGTATTATGTATATATAAAAAAGACTAGGTTACAGTGCACATGTCATGGAAGAGGTGTGATATTTGACTTCACCAGAAATAACAACATTAGAGAAATGTTAGGTGGGGAAGTGGAAATAGGAAATGGAATAGATTAGATATTTTTTTTCTTCCTGTGATGGAAAGTCATAGATACTATTAAAAACAGATAGAAAAAAAATTATAGCTTAAGCACATTGTTTGGAAAAAGGGAGGTAAATATCAGCAGAAAGAGCTAGAAAAGTTGAGAGTGGTTACTTCTGGGAACAGAATTTTGACAGATGAGTCCAGGGCTGTGGGTTTTCTTATTATTTTATAATAAATTATTTTATTTATTAAGCCTTTAGCACATTTTAAGTTTCGAAACTATGTACCTATATAAGTGTTTGAAAAATTAATATTGATGTGATCACCGAGAGTTTGATAAGCATTATATATAATTAAAGTAGGTTAAAAAATAAAATTACTTAAAATGAAAATTAAGTAAAACCTCAATTACACAAAAATAATTTTCACTGGAACCCCCATAAGCATTCTATAAAATGTCTGTATGTGAAATATAGAAGATACAAATCAAGACAAAACAAGCCAAGCTGAGAGATAGCATTTTAAATGACAAATTTCTGAAGAATCTTGTGTATAGCATGTTATCAGTCCAGCCTCATCTCTTGTATTCTCCACTGTACTAAGTCTATATTAATCTTCAGAAAGATCATCTTTAACATATTCAATCATCAAGAAAAATCCAATTATGTTCAATCTACTTACTTTCAAGAAAAGAATAATACCCTTGAAACCTTTTACAATGTCAATTGGTGCACAGATGAGTAGGGGGTCACATCTATCTTATGTGTTTCTGTAATCTCACATCTACAGCTATGCTCAGTGCATAGTAAGTATCCAGTAAATTCTCATTTGGTAAATCATTATTATTAACTGAGAAAGTTATCTGACCACAAAGGATTCTTCTTTCTTTGCATTCAAATTCATCAGGCTTTTATCACACATATCCAAGTGATGTTCTACATTTCTGATTTTAATAAAGATTTGGCTTTTTCCCATGAAATATTTTTATATTTTAGAGATCATAATAAATAAGCCACCAACCCTGTCTATCCTTGAAGTCTGCCTGAAAATAAGGCTGGTTTCTCTTGCACGCACATTGCTCAAGTTCCCTGCTATGGGAGACCACCCTCCACAGCCCTGCAAAACTGTCATTCCCTGCTCAATCAGTGGAGCACCAGCCATGTCCTGTGGCTTATTATGCTATAGTTATTTTGAGGCCTCTGCTGATTTGACCAGGAAGGGCACCTGACCTGAGAGAAGGCAACTGGCCAGCCAACAACCTCTGGTGCATTAAAATGAACTGGACCAATCAAATGTCTGTCTTGGAAATTTGGATTCAGAAAATGGGGATTTGGAGTTTAGGTAGTGCCAGTAACATATAACAAAAAGATGACACAGGCTTGGTGCCCTGTAGCACAGTGGTTATGGTGCCAGCCGCATACACCAAGGGCCTGCTAAACAACAATGACAACTGCAACCAAAAATAGCTGGTATTTTGGTGAGTGCCTATAGTCCCAGCTACTTGGGAGGCTGAGGCAAGAGGATCACTTAAGCCCAAGAATGTGAGGCTGCTGTGAGCCGTGACACCATAGCGCTCTACTGAGGGCGACACACTGAGAGTCTGTCTCAAAAAATAAATAATAAAATAAAATAAAATAAAATAAAATAAAATAAAATAAAATAAAAATAAAGATGGCACAGAATTGAGTGGGTCTGTGAGAAGTAAAAGCAAAGATCTAAAGAAGTAGAAACTGAGTATGTGGAAGAAGCTGGTTGGTTGTAGGATAAGAATAAAGGGACTCAGAGTGTAAATAAAGAAATACTAAAACCAGAGTCCTAGAGGTAGATTGCCCAGGGGTATAGGAGTGCTTGAGAGGAAGTTCAGATCACCAGAACAGCCATGGATCCAGAAACCTTCTCTAGATTAGTCCCCGTAACAGATTTTGTTTTAAAATGTCAGAAGCAGTTCATCTTACCTATTACTTTATTTGTATTCTTGTATAAATTCTCTTTACTCCAGCTAGCTTAAAAAGTTTGTGTTGCTTGCAACCAAATGACTCTCACCAGAAGAACCTTGGACTATGTTATCAAGACTTTGTTGCAGCTGGGTGAGGTGGCTTATGCCTGTAATCCTAGCACTCTGAGATGCTGAGGCAGGTGGATCACTTAAGTTCAGGAATTGAAGATCAGCCTGAGCAAGAGTGAGACCTTGTCTCTACTAAAAATAGAAAAATTAGCCAGATGTGGTAGTGGATGCCTGTAGTCCCAGCATCCACCATCCACCTCCAGCATCCTCTGAGGCAAGAGATGAGCTTGAGCCCAGGAGTTTGAGGTTGTTGTGAGCTGTGATGCCATGGCACTCTACCCAGGGTGACAGAGTGAGACTCTGTCTCAAAATAAAATAAAATAAAATAGACTTTGTTGTTTGATGTTGACAAAGGAAACTTTTGTTATGGGTTTCACACAAACAAGAGAGGATAGCAAATACAAATGAATATGCAAAGAATACTGCGGTACAAAGAAGATACAGGTGGTCCCTGGATTATGAATGAGATAGGTTTTGCAGGTTTGTTCTTAAGTTGAATTTGTATGTAAGTTGGAACAGATACATTTGCCTATTATTACCTGTGATAACCTCTGTTCATATGTGTAAATTGTATGTTTAAGACAGGTGTTTGTAACTCAGAGTCTGCCTATAATCAGTACTAAAAGTATTGGTTTTCCTGGGCAAGTGAATGGTAGGTGTTATTTCTGAATCACAGGAAAACACATACTCATTTCCCTCTTAGGGTGAAGGATAAACACTCTTTCACTCTTGGTTCTAGGTACCTGATGTAGTGTCTTACACACATTAATTGCTCAATAAATATTTAGGGAATAAAATAATTCTCATGTATCTGAATTAGATTTTACTGAAAGACAAATGCAGCAATATTTTATTTGTTGTAAAGAAAGAAATTAGCATTTAAAAAGTCAAAATGGGAAAGATGATGACTGAGTAACAGCTTCCCTGCAACTGGCACGGCGAGTCCAGGGAGACAAGACTCCAGGCATCTCTGGCCGGTGGGGTCTGCCTATAATAATCCCTTTGAGGATACAGGGAGCCAGCAAGGGACTTCAGGACCCCAAGAGGACGACAAAAACAGTGGAAAACGGGCAAGTGGCTGCGTGTGTTCGATCGACCTAATCATGCCAGCAACCGTAAGTACAAGCAGCAGTGAGACTGCGAACCGGAAAGGCCTTACCTGTGAACTGTTTTGGTGTTCTTGGACTTGGCACTCAGTTGAACTGCCTTGGGGAGAGCTTGAGCAGGAGTGTGGAGAACTTTGGGTATTGTTTGGGGCCCCAGACTGAGCCACTGAGCTTGGCGCAGGAAGCCATTGTGAAAGAACTGCCCCGGCAAGCTCTGCCCTCAGGGTCCCAGAGCAAGGATCTGGTGGGACAAAGTAACCTAGTGACTGAGCAGCCTAAAGGCGGGGACTGAGCTGCCTTACAGCCTTAAACCTTAGGGGCAGAGTGAGACAGTTTTGGCACACTGGAGCCTTGGGCTGTTGCCCTGGGCAGAGTTCTGTGACGTTATAGCTTATAGCAACCTCAAACTCCTAGGCTTGGCGCTGCCCAGACCTCCATAAGAGCTGTCCAGCAACCCATGACCAGTGACCTGCACCCACTGGACCTCCACATTTCCTGACCAGGAACTGTGGGAGCCAAGCAACCCTGCGTCCTCCGTCCTGTGTCCTCCCAACCTGTGCACTAGTCCAATGATCTGGCCAGGGACTCTGGTAGCTGCGTGCCCTCTGGAGCCCTCCCTGCCTCTGCGCAGAGCCTTTCTCATGGCCAGAGACAGCTGGAGCCTTGGAATTTCTGTGCCAAAGTCACTGGGCACCAGGCACTCCCAGAACCATGCGCACCACCCTTAGCCCTGTTGCTGGATCCGGGTGTGTCACACAGTGGCCCTGCTTCCACAACCAGAACTCTGTAGCTGGAGCAGCCCCAGAGGAACTACACAAGGTCACCCCCTACAAAGAACCAGCAATAATAGAGTGATCCCGCTGGGGTCTAATCTTGGAGAGACACCTCCCCAACTCTGAGGATGGCCAGAGGCAACGGTGAAAAACAATCATGAGGCGAAATCAACAGAAAAACTCTGGCAATATGAGTAGTCAGAGTAGATCAACTCCCCCAAAGATCAATGAAGGCAGAAACAGCACAAGACCCCATGCACAAACAAATAGCTGAGATGTCAGAAATTGAATTCAGGATCTGGATAGCAAATAAGATCAAATTAGAATTCCAAAAGTTATCTCAAGAATTCAATGGATTCAAAGACCAAATGACCATAGATTTTGACACATTGAGACAACAAGTTGCATCCCTCAAAGATCTGAGAAACACAATAGAATCCCTCAGTAACAGAATGGAGCAAGCAGAAGAAAGGATTTCTGACATTGAAGATAAAGCTTTCGAACGCTCCCAAACCCTCAAAGAAGAAGAGAAATGGAGAGCAAAAACAGACCACTCTCTCAGAGAGCTCAGGGATAATTCGAAGAAAACCAATATTCATCTTATAGGGATCCCCGAAAGTGACGAAGTGGCTTCACAAGGCACAGAGTCTCTTCTCCATGAGATTATGAAGGAGAACTTTCCACATATGCCAAGAGATTCCGAAATTCAGATAGCAGATAGTTTCAGAACTCCAGCATGACTCAACCCGAATAAGACATCCGCCAGACACATCATAATCAATTTCACTAAAGTTAATCTGAAGGAGAAAATTCTGAAAGCTGCCAGATGAAAGAAAACCCTTACCTACAAGGGGAAGAATATTAGAATAACTGCAGATCTCTCTGCTGAAACCTTTCAAGCTAGAAGAGGATTGTCATTGACTTTTACTCTTCTAAAACAAAATAACCTTCAACCCAAGATCCTGTACCCAGCTAAACTGGGCTTCATTTATGACGGAGAAATAAAATACTTCAAAGACATTCACATGTTGAAGAAATTTGCCACAACTAAACCAGCTCTCCAGGGCATTCTAGACCTATCCTCCATAAAGACCAGCACAATTCTCCACCATAAAAGTAAACCCATCCAAAAAATTTTTGATCAAAGTCCAACATCCACAGTCGCAAAAGGATTAAAAATGTCCACTGGACTCTCAAAAGGCTTATTAATTTTCTCAATTAATGTGAATGGTTTAAATTGTCCTCTAAGAGGCACAGGTTGGCTGACTAGATACAAAACTCAAGCCAGATATCTTCTGCATACAAGAATTGCATCTTACATTAAAAGACAAATATAGACTCCAGGTGAAGGGATGTTCATCTATATTCCAGGCAAATGGAAAGCAGAAAAAAGCAGGCATTACAATCCTGTTCGCAGACACAATAGGCTTTAAACCAACTAAAATAAGGAAAGATAAAGATGGACACTTCATATTTGTTAAAGGTAATACTCAATATGATGAGATCTCAATTATTAATATTTATGCATCAAACCAGAACGCACCTCAATTTATAAGAGAAACTCTAACAGACATGAGCAACTCGATTTCCTCCACTTCCATAGTTGTTGGAGATTTTAACACCCCTTTAGCTGTCCTGGGTAGATCTTCCAAAAAGAAGCTAAGCAAAGAAATTTTAGAT
>CAUYPK010027294.1:0-5000 GCA_963574355.1 Loris lydekkerianus
ATTAGTGATATTGGTCTATAATTTTCTTTTCTTGTTGGGTCTTTCCCTGGTTTGGGGATCAAGGTGATGTTTGCTTTGTAGAATGTGTTGGGTAATATTCCTTCTTTTTCTATATTTTGCAAGAGGTTTAGTAGTATAGGCACTAGTTCTTCTTTAAAGGTTTGGTAGAATTCTGACATAAAGTCATCTCGTCCTGGGCTTTTCTTTTTAGGGAGAATTGTATAGTTGATGCTATTTCAGAACTTGATATAGGCCTGTTCAACATTTCCACTTAATTCTGGCTAAGTCTTGGTAGGTGGCGTACTTCCAGGTATTGATTGATTTCTTTCAGATTTTTATACTTCTGAGAGTACAGCTTCTTGTAGTATTCATTAAGGATTTTTTGAATTTCGCTAAGGATTTTTTTGAATTTCTGAGGGGTCTTTTATTATTTCATCGTTACCATTTCTGATTGATGAAATTAGAGATTTTTTTTTTTTTTCCTGGTTAGGTTGGCCAAAGGTTTATCTATTTTATTGATCTTTTCAAAAAACCTACTTTTGAATTTATTGATCTGTTGTATAATTCTTTTGTTTTCAATTTCATTTAATTCTGCTCTGATTTTGGTTCTTTTCTTGTGCTGGGTTTGGGGTTGGAGTGTTCTTCCTTCTCCAGTTGCTTGAGATATCCCATTAAGTTATTAACTTCCTCTCTTTCCATTTTCTTGAGGAAGGCTTGCAGTGCTATAAATTTTCCTCTTAGGACTGCCTTTGCAGTATCCCAGAAGTTCTGGTAATTCATGTCTTGATTGTTATTTTGTTCCAAAAATTCGGTGATTTCCTTCTTAATCTCATCTATAACCTGTCTATCCTTCAGCATAAGGTTGTTTAGCTTCCATGTTTTTGTATGGGTATGCAGGTTCCTGTTGTTATTGAGTTCAACATTTATTCCATGATGATCTGAGAAGATGCAAGGAATAATTTCTATTTTTTTTAATTCGCTGAGGTTAGTTTTTTGGCCTAGAATGTGGTTGATTTTGGAGTATGTTCCATGGGCTGATGAGAAGAATGTGTATTCAGTTTTGTTGGAATGAAATGTTCTGTAGATGTCTGTTAAGTCCAAATGTTGAATGGTTAAGCTTAAATCTAAAATTTCTTTGCTATGCTTTTTTATGAAGGATCTATCCAGCTCTGCTAAAGGGGTGTTAAAATCTCCAACTACTATGGAACTGGAGGAAATCAAGTTGCTCATATCTATTAGAGTTTCTCTTATAAATTGAGGTGTGTTCTGGTTGAGTGCATAAATATTAATAATTGAAATCTCATCATATTGAGTATTACCTTTAACAAATATGAAGTATCAACCCTTATCCTTTCTTATTTCAGTTGGTTTAAAGCCTATTGTGTCTGTAAATAGGATTGCAACATCTGCTTTTTTCTGCTTTCCATCTATGCCTGGAGTATAGATAACCATCCCTTCACCTTGAGTCTATATATGTCTTTTAAGGTAAGATGGGATTCTTGTATGCAGCAGATATCTGGCTTGAGTTTTTGTATCAAGTCAGCCATCCTGTGCCTCTTTAAAAGACAATTTAAACCATTCACATTAATTGAGAATATTGATAAGCCTTTCAAGAGTCCAGTGGACATTTTTAATTCTTTTGTGACTGGGAAAGTTTGAATTTGATCAAAATTTCCTGAGTGGGTTTACTTTTGTGGTGGAGTATTATGCTGATCTTTATAGAAGACAGGTCTGAGAATATTTTGCAGAGGTCTTGGAGGATCCCTGGGGGTCCGGGAGGGTGCCCATTATGGGTCCTGGGGCAGCTCTTCAGGAGGTCCGGGAGGGTGCCGATCACATTCCCACGCAGCTCTTCCAGTGGTCTTATCTTTATTTTTGAATGTACTCCTTCCACCTATTCAAAAAAATAAGATAGCTGTAAAATAGCCTTAGGCAGTCTTCCAGGAGGTATTTCAGAGAAGGCTTTTCTATTATAGGAAATGAGGTGTTACTTTCCTTGAAGACCTTCCAGTGGGACAAGCGGTGGAGAAAGAAGATGGGGATACTGATGATTCCTATGTATGCCTAGGCTAACATAGGAATGTGTCTGCATGTATCTGTGCCTTTAATAAAAAATGTTTAAAAGTAAAAAGAAATAAAAATTGAAAATATTGTATCACTCATAAAGCATGGTGATACAGAAAAAATATTTTGTACAGCTGTACAATGTGTATTTAAAGCTAAATGTTAGTACAAAGGTGTCCAAAAGTTTAAAAAATGAAAAAAATAAAGTAGTTACTATAATCTCAGGTTAATTTATTAATTAAAAATGTATTATGCTTGTTTATAAGTTCTGTGTGGCCCAAGTGCACTATATCTTGTTTATAAAGTGTATGGTTCAGAGGTCTCCCAATAAGAGTACAACAATGTCCTGAGACTTCCCATTTGCTCACCACTCACTGGTTCACTCAGAGTCACTGCTAATCCTACAAGCTCCATTCATGGTAGAGCCATTTTTTGTCTTTTATACTATCTTTACAGTGTACATTTTCTAGGTTTAGATATGATTAGATACACAAATACCTACCATAATATAATTGCATGCTGTACAGGTTTGTTGCCAGAAGCAATAGGCCATACCGTGTGGTCTGGGTGAGTGGTAGTCAATATCAAGTAGGTTTAGAAAGTATACTCATTCTCATGATGAAATCACCTAACAATCCATTTCTCAGAACATATCCCTGTAGTTAAGCAATGCATGAATGTAATTTAGATTTAAATCTTGACTTTTCCAAATAGAAGCTGGGTAATGAGTTCACGTTATTGTTTTTTTTTATTCTCTTTTTGAACTACAGTGTTCTGTCCATATTACATTGTACTGAAATTATTTACTGCAAAGACTTTATTCACCTTGAGCAGTGCTATATAATAAATTAGCTACTAGCTACATGTAGCTTTTTTATTTTTTAATGTGGCTTTTAAAATATGGCTAAATTTGGATATGGTTTGTTTAGAACCAGCAAGTGTCATGTTGAACTTTCATCCCCAGTGTTTGAGGTGGGGTCTGGTGGCAGGTGTTTGAGTCTTAGGGTACATCCCTCATGATGGCTTGGTGCCATTTTCATGGGAGTGGGTGAGGTCTCCCTCTTAGTTCCACCAGGGGGGCTGGTTCCTGGTGCCTCCTCCTCTTTTTCTCAGTTGCTCTCTCACAGGAGATTCCTGTCCCTCTAGCTCTCTTTGCCTCCCACCGTGAATGGAAGCAGCTCGAAGGTCTCACCAGACACAACTGCAGCTTCATGGACATACTTCATGTCCAACCCACAGAACCATGAGCTACATGAATCTCTTTTCTTTATAAACTACTCAGCCTTGAATGTTTTTTATAGCAACACAAATAGACCAAGACAGATATAAATGTGGAACAATTAATACTGAAGTTTAAAATTCAGTTTTTCAGTTGTAGTAACTACATTTAAGTGCTGATAACAACATGTTGCTAATAGGCTACTATATTAAAGAGTGCAGAATTGAGTCCCATCATTGCAAAAAAGTTCTTTTGAATAACACTGTAACAATCAAAATCGTCATCATTTCTTAGTTAGACTCCTTCACATCTTCCTAAAAAATCAATGCATGTTCACTTTGGCATCCTTGAATCATCATACATTCAGCAGCCAGAAGAATTCTATCACGAGGCAGACTTTGACAGTTCACTCATTTAAAACCGTTTAATGGTCTCTGGTTCTACCACTCACTGTGTGGTTCCTCTTTTCCTCCCAGATTTATTAAACCATTCTTTTTCTTACATTCTGCTTCCAGCCATTTTGATCTTGTATAAGCACCTGCCATCCTCCTTTCCACAGTAGGTCCTCGGACTGTGCTGTTTCCAGTGCTTTGAATACTTTCCTTACTGATATTCTCCAGGTGTGTCCTCCTACAGATCAGCTCATGTGTCACATCCTAGGGGAGCATCCCCAAGCTTCTATCACAGATGAAATCGTACATGATATGACTTTTAGATATCATAAAATTTTTCTCCAAAAACGTTCAAAGCTAGATGTCTGTGTTCTCTTGCTTAATATGTCACGGTAAGCTTCGGAACAGAAACTGTGACTATTTTGATCAATATTTTATTCTAAAAGCTTGACCTTGTAGCAGAAAACATAGTAATAATAAATAAGTGAATGTTTATTTTTCCTCTCTTTGAATTTATATCACCATGGCTTCCTCAAAGTAAGCATCTGTGGGGCGAAGGAATGACTCCAAGACTTGAATGTGCTCTACCAGCGTTACTGGAAAAACCCATAGCACTTGATAGAGGACCAAAATGTATCATGACACTGGGATTAATCTCCAGAGGTCATCAATTTCCCCTCACTGTCCCCTTCCATTTCTGTTTTATTTGAACTAGAATCCACTAAAAGGAGAATTATATATGCAAATATGAAAGGGAAATTTGATTCCAACTTTAATAACTTTAATAATTAACATAATAATCATCTATGAACTCACACAGTTTGCTGTAGGAAGGTTGTTGTGAAATGTCCATCTTTTGAGATTTAAATACACTCCAGTCCCAGGAGAAAAAAATCCTTTTTGGTTATTTGATCTGCTACCAAAAGAGATCATTGCTCTGATTCCCCCTCAGGGCTTCTGCCAGGGCAGCATTTTAATATGCTTGACATTATTGACATTATCGTTAATGTTTAAAGGAAATTATAAATTGGATATAAATGATTAATGGGATTCAACTTCATATTTATATATTATGTTTACAGGTGACTTTTAAAATATTTTTCAGAAGGATTTCAGTTATTAATTAATATGTCAAATAGTCCTGGCCAATGCTCCTGTCAGCAAAAAGTAAAACCTTAATAAGAAATTAAAATAACATTAAAAACACTTAGTTTAAAATACTCATCCATACCATTTTTCAAATGAAGACTTATTAAACTATAAAAACTAAGGTTAATTTAATTGAAGCAAGTGATTACTACTTAGATAGAATTGCACTGTTAAAG
>CAUYPK010027294.1:10000-31208 GCA_963574355.1 Loris lydekkerianus
GTAAGAGTCCATTAACAAAATTAAAAGAAGAATAATATTCCCCGTGAGGAATAGGAAGTACCAAAGCCCTACTGGGAGGGGCATTATAAAATAACATGCTTCTGTTTCCAAATCCAATATCCACAAGGAGAGTAGGATTCTGCGTTTAAATGGAAGCTCGATCACTAACTTCCCAAAGTGCACACTGTGTGATGCTTTAGACATAGAAGGATCTCTAGACTCCGCTTATGGATTATGGGGGATGACTACAGCCTGAGCACGGATTACTGACTTTCAAAGGCTGCCTTTAGTATTTTCCCTGGAAAACATAAAAATAAAGCATTCCTTTTAGAATATATAAACGATCACAGTTTTAGAGGGCTTTATTAATCAATGAAGTTTACATAAATAATGTTATCAAATCCTTACTCTAATCTTGTAAAATACATGTATATCATGATAATTACTTACTATGAAGCTTGGACAGGAAGGGATTGAAAATTTAAGATATCAAATTAGTTTTTTAAAGTCACGTACCAGTTGGGGGTTAGGGGGTTGTCAGGGATTAATTCCATGAGCAGTTGTTTCATTTTTCACATGTTCGATTGTGGCTGCTGGTCCAGTGTTCTGAAATAATAAGCCAGTTTATAACTTTTCTTGAATTCTTGGAGGTAATGGACAAACCAAAGAAGATTAGAGAAAGAAACCAGGCCTGTAAAGAGAGCGTTGCTTTTATTAATCTAATATTTATCTTTAAACACACTGATATTTAGAGGTGCCTTTACATTGCCATTTCTTTTAATGCCCTCATTTCCTTCTCTAGAAACTTAGTTTGACCACACTTGTCCTTCAGAGCCTTAGTCTTCTCTTTTCCTCAATCTTCTTGCCTTCTATTAACATCAAATCATTCAGGATTTTTACTTCTGGCCCGTTGGAAGTGTACCATCCTACTTTCTTTACTTGGACTGTGACTCTATGTATTGTCCGTGGACTTACCTTGACAGCATGACCCTACATCCTGATTTCCTGAGAAAATCAAGAGCAATGCCTGCTGCCTTAGCATAAACACTGTGCCCCTTTCACTTTCAGAAGATATAAATATTATGTCCATTTTGTTAAAGTGGCAGTTTTCTCAGTTTTACAAAATGTATAAGGTCACCCTTATTGATACTTATGAATAGTAGATAATCTGACAAATTAGCATACGAGCTCTTCAGAGAGAATAGAGGCAGTATCAAATTGTTTTCTACACAATGCTCTTTCCAAAGCCTGTAGTTAAATGGGTTAGGTATATTTTCTATTGCAAACAAAAAATAATTGACAAATTTCTATGCTTGTAAGTTCAACATGATATTTTATCTTGTAAAATAGACATTAATAATGTTTTTTCATGTTACATCTAGACAAGAGTATTCTTAAAATTAAAATGTCTTTCACATATTTGAATAAGAAGTCTACTCTCGGCTGAGATACTTTCTTCTGAAAAATATCACACTACGTGTTTTCTACTCATTTTAGTGACTGAAACATCTCAGTTTCTTTGGTGTATATTTTACCTATTTCTACTAAATATTTCATCAAATGCTCTAGCAACAAACCCTTGGAATATGTTCTCTGTCTACCTAAACTCCCCAAAATGATCTCATTTAGTAGTGTGAATTTATAGCAAACCTATGCAAATAACTTCTGAATTTTTATATTTTTTTATCTAATTGCCTATAACATCTCAATTTTCATTCATACATGTATTTATTCTCTCATGCCACAAACATTTTCTCACTTGCTACTAATTTCCAGCCATTGTTCTATAATGGTCTGACATGAGCAAGGCAGAATCCTTGCTCCCATGCAATTCCCATTCTGGGAAATTAATAGAGGTAAAAAATATGTCCAAAAACAGAAGATTTGGTTCCACAAACATATCCACACATGCATGCATGCACTATGTATACACACACATGCACTCACACATGCACACACAAGTCTATATCTCCCCAAGTGGTCTCCCATCTCAGAGTATGACTCCATAATTTACCAAATTGCTCAGGCAAAAACACAAAATTCATTACCAACTCCTTTCCTTTCCTTTTAGTTAAAATCTTATCAGCTTTGTACTTAAAATATGTTCTACATCCCAGCACCTCTCAGCGTTCTACTTTACCACCCTAGCCCAAGTCACAGCTATCAATCCTTGGAATTCTGCAATAACTTCCTATTGTTCTCCTTACTTCTATTGGACTTGCTACCATTGATTATCCATCCAGCAGCCAGAATTATCTCAGTAAACACCAGAAAGATCCATTCCCCACTCAAATCCCTCCAATAGTTTTCTCTAACACCTAGAAAGAAATATGAATCCCTTCCCAGTCTGTATCATTCTATGTGATACACTTACAGCCCCTATAACATCTTCCACTCATGGACTTTCTCACCTCTGTCCAGCTGTGCTGCTCCTTGAACGTATCAAACACAGTCCTCCACTGTGGCTAGTGTGTTTATCCCTCCTTGGGCTGAAAGTCTCATCCCCTGGATATTTACATGGCTCCTGACTTCTCTTCATTCAGGACACTGCAGGTGTTACCTCCAGAGAGATGCCTTCATGGATTACCTGGCCTAAAACAAATTTTTATTCCCTTAACCACTCTCTCTCTTTTCTTGTGTCCTGTTCCTAAACTAACACTAATATTATACATCTATTTTTGGTATTAATTTTATAATGCTCTACTGCAATGCTGATGTTAATCAAGAAATCTTAGTGCTTTCTGCTTTCTCCAAAGCTCTGGAAAAGTGTTTGTCATGCAGTAGCTATATTAACTAAGATCTGACAAAGATTAAATGAATTAATTAAAGCAATCATCATATTCTCTGCCTTACAGGACTCCACACAGATGTATCTGACCTGAAATGAAACCCCTACCTTGATGATGGACAAACATGCACTATCGATTTCCAAGTGTCTTCCAATGCTTTTTTTCTGGACTTAAATGATGGAGAAGGGCAGCCTAGTGTGAAAGGGACATAAAATTACTTTTGATTTTAAATTATGTCACCAGAGAAAGTTATTTGACCTTTCTCTACCTACCTTAATTTCATCAAAAATTTTACTCATTTTATAAAGTCATTGTGAGAATTACATGACATATAAACATACATGTCTCATAATGATGCTCATCACATAGTAAATGTGTAGACATTTCTTCTATTTATTACTTCATTTATTTCATAAAAATACATTCCTTATGGTATTTAATAAGTCATATATGAGAGTTTGCTATGTCCCCCTCCTTGACTGATCTTGAGTGACATTTGCTCAAATAAGGCAGAGTATTTTGAAAGTAGAGACTATCATGCTAATCCTGTATGTGTATGTGTGAGGTGGGCATAGCATGGCTTTAATCCTAAGTGATCCATAATCCTCTCGCCCTCCGTGGAAATTATAGACAGTGCTAGGTGTGCTGTTAAGTGCTCAATGAATCCCTGATGAATCATATTATATTAATCGTGATCCTTTTCTGCCTACAGATATAAAAACAGATGCAGGGAGTCTCAGCATACAAAATTTTTGGCTTTTATTCTCTTATTAATCTCTTTCTATGCTCTTTGTAATTTTTTTTCTCTTACCTGAGCATTGCAGGCCTGAAATTGTAAATTTGGCTGCTTCATAACAGGTGGATTATTGGCTGGTTTTATGGAATGTGCAGCTAACAAGGTCCTTATTTGGGAGATATTTAGATTTTTCTAAAAGAAAGATTGCAGCTGCTTTTCCCGCAGCTGCTTCTCTTCTTTCCAATACTTTGCACACCTCAGGAAGAAGTAGTAAGTAATATAAAATAAAATAACAAATTATTTTATTCCCTTCATCTTGAATAGAAAGATTTTATTTATTTATTTATTTATTTTAGACAGAGTCTCACTTTGTTGCTCTTGGTAAACCAACTGAGCTCCAACCTCTTTCATTCCAGCTTGGGGGGAGGGAGAAATGTTGAAATCACTGAGTATTTCAATCACGCAAGAGATGAAGTTTTTAGTAAGAATTTTCACAAACTAGCATCCTCATTTGAAGCTAAACCACCAATTTTCTCTTCTATTGCTAATATAGCAATGATAATAGTGGTAATAGTAAAAAACAGAAGTCATAAAGTTTGAATAGAGATTTCAAATGCTCATCCTGCTTTTAGGGCCAGAACTTAGTGAGATTGTGTTGAATCTTCCCTCTCATCTCAACCCATTACCGAAGGGGTAGATCATCAGAGAGATCACAGCCTTATCTTTCATTCTATTCCTTCCGTAAGAAGGACTAGGGGATTATAACAGGAAGAAATGCTTTAAAGAAAGTTATAGAGGTTTGGGGTGACTGAATATTACTTTACAAGGTGTCAAGATTCCAAGTTAATTTGCCTTCAACAATAGGGCATCACAGTGACATACAGAAACGAGTCAGTCTAGCTAGGTTTGGCTCACCAGATCATGAGCTCTGCACAAAACAAAATTATATCTTTGATTTCTGTTATTTTTAATACCTAGGTTGTCATAAGTAAAGGTTTACTGAATAAATAATGGATGCATGGTCAGCCCTTGCTCTGACCCTGCTGTGATCCTGACATCAATTCATTCTTTTCCAAGTCCACTGTCATAGAGATCCTCAAATATCATAGCGATCCTCATCCTGGCCTTCATCTTCTCTCACGTGGATTGCTCTTATAACTTAAGCCTTATAACTGAGGATATCCTTTCTGTTTTGATCCTGTATCCTTTCCTGAACCCTATTTCTTTTTCTGTATTGCAAACAAGATTAAGTTTTCCTAACACAAAAATTTGGTCAGGTTACTTTCCATTTAAAACTGCCCAAATGACATTTTATTTCTCTTGATTTTAAAGATCATATTATAGTTTGTCCATTTGGCTGGCCATGCCAAACATGATTCCCTACTATATGTACAGAATTATCTCTTTCCACTACCTTTTTTTTGTATGATCAACCATACTAAAAACCTTAATGCAAACATTCTGAGGTATGTAATATTTCACATTTTAACATCCCTGATATCATGATGAATCTCACAGTGATATAATTGCAAAATCTGTTTTTTCTCATTTATTTATAAAGTTATTATGTATTTTATACCCACCTAAACTCAATGGGTGATAGCATTTTAATTTCCTCAAGATGCTAAGTCACTTTATTTTTTAAGGCAGAGTCTCACTCTGTGGCCCAATTTAGAGTATCTTGACATCAGCCTATCTCACAACAACTTCAAACTCCTAGATTCAAGTGATCCTCCTGCCTCAGCCTCCTGAGTAGCTGAGACTACAGGTGTCGACCACTCTATTTTTAGTACAGATAAGGTCTCACTCTTGCTCAGGGTGATCTCAAACTCCTGAACTCAAGAGATCCTCCTGCCTCAGCCTCTTACAGGGCTAGGATTATAGGCATTAACAACTGCATCCAGCCCCATGTCACTTTAAATTCTGGCCCTTGACATAGACAGGAAAACTCCTAGAATACCTACATGGTTAAAGGAATGACCTTTAGTTTCATAGACTCTATATACAGAAGGTTCCCCCAAAGTGCATATACACATTTTAAGAAATAATAATCGATATTAAAATTATAATGCTCAATGTATATTGATAATGTTTCTTTTCTTGTGTATGTGTATTGTACCTTGTATCTCTTATAAATTCATAAGTGAAATGTGACTTCAGCATTATTAATTTTAATACAGTTTTTTTTTTTTTCCTTTCTTATAATATGTATACTTCTTTTTGGCACCATCTAATATTTCTTAATATAATGTTTTCATACAATGTTTATATAAGACCAAAAATGCTTTATATTTATGTCCCCAAACTTCAATGAAACATTGTTTAACAAAATGACTTGCAGAAGGATTCTTGAGTTGCAATTCAAATGCAACTACTAGAATGACAGACTCATTGAAAACTATGCAAATGTCACTAAGAGGATGTCCTCCCTGAGAATGTTATCCATACAAGACGTAGTCTAGAGTCTTTTTGATGTGAGCAACTCCACTTCCCTGTTCATCTGTCCTGAATGTGTTTTCATGGCGGTTTTCATATTTACCTTTTATTTTGCATAAATTTTATGATAAATTTTATGATATTGAAAAATATCATAGAGAAATAAAAATCGTGAGAAAGATAATAAAAATAGAAGATGCTACTGCATGGGAAACATTTGTTAATAATTTTACAATTGGTGCTAAGAATGTTTTAAACATTCTACAATGTAAAACAATTATTTGTTACTTTTATGTCACCATATCATTTATTTCTGTGTTTAATTTCTAACCCTTGACAAAGATAGGCATTTCCACCAAAAACAACCTGGTTAACATTCTCCTGGAGGAATGACCTTTATTCTTTATTGTCCCAACTTCATAGAACTTATATATTTCTTAATAATTTTCAGGCAATGTTTATATAAGAGCAAAATAGACAGTATTTATGTCCCCAAAGTTCAGTGAGACACTTTTTAACAAAATGACTTTCAGGAAATTGTTGAGTAATAATCCAAATATGACTATGAGGATAACAGGGTCACTTCTCCCGAAACTGAAAAGGAAATTGAGCATGAGCTGCAATGTGCAATAGAGTCTTCAGTACTCTGTTGGAGTGTTATAGGATCACACCTTGACCATGGCCTCATCGTGGCCAGATAACTTGTTTTGGCATGATGGGGAATGCACAGTAAGCTGGCAAACAGAGGGCTCAAAAGTGCTTGTGTATTGTTCATAGAATTGTTTTTTTAATTTTTTTTTTAATTGTTGGGGATTCATTGAGGATACCATAAGCGAGGTTACTCTGATTGCATTTGTTAGGTAACGTCCCTCTTGCAATCGTGTCTTGCCTCCAGAAGGTGTGTTTTTTTTTAATTTTCTTGGTATTATGATATTTTGACATTTTAAAAGCTTTCTGGGTAGACATAGACTTTCCTAGGGTCAGTCAGTTCTTAGGTAGAGCAAAGGGCTCAACCAGGAAGATGGCTTTGATATTTAAACTAACCAATTCACTGAACTGTTGTGGCTCATACACCACATGAGGCAATATCCCCTGCCTTAATAGTCTGTATAGCTTAGGGCTGGACAAAATTATGCAAACTAGCCAATCCAGAGCTATTTATCACATTCCTCCTTTCTCACAGAATTCTGCCCCCCCCCCCCCTAAATATCTAGGATTTGCTTTCCCCTTGTTCCTGGCTTTTTCCTGCTGACCATCTGAGGCCTCCCAGTGTGGTCCCAGTTGGCATGCCATGCTCCCTTTACTAGGACTTGAGTATGGCACAAATTTTGTCACCCCAAGACTTTCCTTTGTCCCTTCTTATCGCCACGTCTAACTGGTCATCATATTGAAGAACACATAACAGCTTGTGTGGTGAGCTGGTCCTCTTGTACCGCTGCCCTTGTTCATGAGAAGACCATGTCTCTAGTAGACCCAATATTCTAGAAACACCCAGAGACACAGGGAGTAGCCTGGGACTCAGCCACAGCAGGAGCTAGCCCCTGTCAAACATAGCAGAAAGTAGACAAACTCGAGTCTATGATATAAAAGTGAGAAGAAATAAATGCTTATTTTTATATGCTAACAAGGTTGAGAATGAAGTGTTTGGAAGAATTTCTGTGGGATAGCAGTTGCCTGCTAGCATGTAAGACCTGATTTAATGATGGAGAAGAGGCTGCTGGTTACTGAGTCTGCTCAGAGTATCTGATTTGCGGAAAGAATGCTGATGTTAAGCAGGAGATGGTTCTAACCATTTTCTACCCTTGCTATTAGCCTGGCGACTCTGATTTTTCTATCTTTCATCTGTATGTTTCTCTTCTGATCACCTGAGCTGTGCTTAGAGCACTTTGTCCATTCTTCCACAGAACCCTGTCTTCTATTTTATAGCACTTATCAAATTTTACTGTAATTATTTATCTGTGCTATTCACTAGAATCTTACAATCTGGAGGGTAAGAAAAATAGTATATATTCACAGCAATTACCATGATGCCTGGCTCATCATAGATATTAAAATATTGTTTTCTGAATCAAATTACTTATCACAGCACGTTTCTGTTTCTAAATGATGTGTGATTTTGACTGAGATATTTCATTTTTGTAATCTCAGGATACTTTATGTAAGAGGGTTGCCTAAATCAGAATCTAAGATCTTATTTCTATAATAAATGTAAGGGCTAACAATTTAAAAAGTTTGCTTAATTATGAAGTTTACATAAATTTATGTATGTTTTTGTAAAGGGTTACTTATCTATATAGACTAAGAAAAGTTAAAAAAGATAAGGTCATACAAATATGAGGAGCAGTACTGTTTTGCTGTATTTTTCTTCTAAAACTATCTCTCTTTCCCACAAAACTACACACGCACCCACATTACAAATCACTACATTTTTCTTACATTTATATTTATTATGAAATTTGATGTGATTAGAATCTCATTCTACACGTTTTTGTATCTAACACTTTATTTAAGATTATATCATGTTCTAATGTTTAAGAATTTGCTCAGTTCATTGAATTTTATTTTTTTAAATATAATTATGGATTTTAAGTTTATGATTTTTTCTGCTAATTATAGCTTTGACTGTATTCCGTTGCCCTTCTACACTTCATTTTTTATTTATTTGTCCATCCCTTCATTTATTAATTTAACAAATTAAGAATCCACATTGTGCCAGTGTGGTCAGTACTGGAATTACAGCTATGTGCAAAAGAAAAAAAAAGGTCCTATCTTAAAATAATACAATTCTAGGATTTGTATGGTTTGATTGAATGGTTTCACTTCCTTCTGAGTGAAAAATTTGTATGGTTTGATTGAATGGTTTCACTTCCTTCTGAGTGAAAAATCCTTTCCCTTTTTAAAAAACTTCTCAAACAAAATCTATCTGACTTCTCATCTACTAGTTTAAAGAATTATGTCCCTGTTTGTATTAATGAGGTTTGCTTAGATGTCCACAGAGCAGGCTAATGAATGGGTATTAAGTTCCATTGCCAAGGATCTCCCCAGGAAGCCAGCTACTGCTGTGGTCAGCTTGCCTCGCAAAGCAATTTATGTTATCAAACCGGAAGGCTTAACATAGAAGTTTAGGAAAATGGTCACTTTGTGTTTTATTCAAGATACTTCTCGTTTTTCACATCTCTATATGGGTGGAGAATTCTTTCAAAATGCTTTCACAAAAGTGAATTTAAGTCACTATTTGGAGAATTATTGCCTACAATTTTAAAATGGCAATTTTCCAAAACTTTTTCTATTATTTCAAAAAAAAAACAAAATCCTTTGAGAAATAGGAGCTAGACAAAATGGAGCTAGACATTATATGACTTCAGATTATTTTGAACCATAGTTACTTTGAAATATAGTCTTTTTCTTTCTTTTGAAGTTGTTTGTTTTGTTTGCTTCCTTTCAAAATATATTTTACTATGAAAAGCAAAGGTCTGGTATATGGGTAATTACTGTTGGTGTTCTATAGACGCTTAAAACTTTGCAGGTCAAGTAAAATCATCAATGTCCACCTGTGAATTTGCATATGACATGGACATTGTAGACACTGGAAAGCCTAATTATCAATTCTCCAGGCCATGGGATGCTTTAGTCTTCTAGGACATGTGTGATGAAGTTTTTGCTTGACAGATATAACTGTGGTAGACACGACTCTGAGCTTTTCTGTCTTCCTGGAACTGGAACAGGATGACTGAAAGTCCAGCTCCCACTTCTTGGCCATTAATAAAAGTGTCGAAAACACTAAAGATCAGGGAGAAGAATGGGAAAGCCTGGATTTTGAAAAGACATAATTTAGCTATTATATGAGTGCTAAACTGGCAACATCTCAACTTCCTTTATGTAAGTGAATTTCTATTTATTTGAATCACCTTTTGTAAGCAACTCAATTGACATTTTTCAAAAAATGTTCTCTAAGTTTGTAAGTTTTGTGTCTCTGAGTTTTCAGTTGTTTAGAGAGCCTGTTCCTGTCTCTGTATTTGTGTTAGTATTTTCAAAAAGTATTTTATGATGTTCAGCATACCATATCATCTTTATATATTTACTGTGAATTAGGCCCTATTTCAAAAAAGACTTTTTTTTTTTTTTGCTAATTATTGCCTCAAAATGATGCTATTTTATTTGTTTGCTCATTTTCTTCATTTATTAAAATTGTGGGTTAGATGCTGCATTTATCAAAGTTCACTTTGACCTCTATGTAGTCTTCACAGAAGTACCAGAATGTGTACTATTTTATGTTAATTTCTTGCCTAAGAAGAATTTGAAAATGTCTATCAGAGCCACAATTTTAGAAGATAAAAACAATCTAGAGTACTAACATTGTTAGTACTAAATCAAAATCATAAACATATGCTTTTTAGACACTATTAGAAGAATGAAAATATAAGCCTCGGACTGGGAACAAATATTTGTAGATCAAATATTTGACAAAGAATTTGCATCTGGAATATAAGCAACTTTTAAAATCCAAGAAGAAAACAAACAATCTAATTTGAAAACAGGCAAAAAAAGGGAACAGATGCTTTACTAGTAAACATACGTGGAAAGATATTCAGCATCATTGGTCATTAGGAAAATTAAAAAATTAGTAACACAATACAATATTACCTCACACCTGTTTGATTTGCTACAGTTAAAAAGACTAACCATAAAAGGTGTTGGCATAGAATGTGAAATGTGGAAGAACGAAAACTCTCAAACTTTGTTGGTGGATATATAAAATATTATAACTATGTTGATAATTTCTTCAAAATTTAAATGGACATGCACAATAGTATCTAATACCTTAGGTATTTACCACAAACAAACAAAAGTATATGTCCATACCAAAGCTATGCATGAATGTTAACCAAAGCTTCATTTGTAATAACTCTGAGTTAGAAGCTACCTAGATGTCCATCAACAGGTTAATGGATAAACTGTGGTACTCCAAGTAATGCATTCTAATAAGCAATAAAAAGAAATAAAATACTGTTACATATTACAACATTGTTACTTATTACAAAATAACTGTGTTGAGTAGAAGAATCCAGACTAAAAATTGTGTATTTGCATGATTCCATTTATATAATAATAGTCAAGAAAAATGCAACCTTAAGTATCGTGGCATAAGCCCACCCTGGTTACTCCTCTTTGTAAAGCCTGGATTTAAACCCAGGCTTTATTAAATAATAAAGGTGATTATTTTTTAATTCCCGAAAAAAAAAAAAAAAAAAAAAAAGTATCGTGGCATAAAGCAGATCAGTGATTGGCTGAGATTGAATGGGGAGGAAGGTTGGGACCGAGGGAAACAGAATGGCACAAGAAATTTTTTGGAGGTGATGGATATGTGAATTACCCTGACTGAGGAAATATGTCACGGGCATATACATATATGAAGACTTATCAAATTGCATGCTTTCCATGTATGCTGTTAACTATATGCCAATTAAGCCTCAAGAAAGCCATTAAAAAATTGTTAATTATTCTATAATATATAAGATTTGGATCTATAGTAGCTACTGTAAAAGACTGTGTTCTATTCAGTGTAACACATTTCTTTGTGTGTGTGCTGAACTATAAATATTATGATTACTAGTTGAAGTATAAGTAGTAAAATATCCCTCATCATTTATCTGTTTCAAGTGGCAATGATGTTGTGAATGAATAAATATCAAGCACTTCCTTTGTTAACAGCTGTGTCCTTACTTGCAAAGTTTCAGGCTGTGTACAGAAAAAAGAGACAATTGTAACATCGCACCCACAGTACTTATTACATTACTCTCAATATTGAGCTAATGGCAGCTAAAAGAATTCCATTTTTATAAGGCACCCAGGGTGCACAATAAAATATTCATTTACCTTACTGCAGATAAAGCTATTTCTTTCAACACTTTGTTTCTTACATAGGATTGCTGTAATGTGATTCCCAGTACATTAAGCACCAGTGCAATTATTAACCTCTTTGTATACAGCTATCTAAATTAAATACCATTAAATGAAATGCTATCACAAATACTGTACATCTCTGCAGAACTATTATCTACATTTTCTTAAAATACTGTGCTCAATTGGATCAGGGAATTAGTGTTTTTTTTCTTACAATAATGTGGATGAGCCTAAGGTTTCACCCAGGAGAAGAGAACCTTATAGCTCCCAATTCCTGGAAAATGCAGCATTTCTTTGAGACCACACTTTGAGAACCATCCCCTCTATATCCAGGTCACTTGCCTTTTCATATATTCTTTTTTATTTTTCCCTCTATGAAGCCCTTTCATCATGATCATTTAGGAGAGCTGGACTCTTAAAAGTATCATTGTGCATTTCACATTTTCTCTGAGCTACAGGCAACTAGCAAGATTGCCAGTGCTCAGAAAGTATCTACAAGGAGCTGAGACATTGAATTAACACAGTGGTTACCAAATGTATTTGCTCATTAGAATTTTCTGATAAACTTTTAGAATGTTCCAATGCCTAAGATATACCCCAACCAATTAATTCAAAATCTCTGGTGATTGGCCAAATCATTACTATTTTTTCTGAAGCTCCTCAGGGGATTCCAATACATAGACAAGTTTCTGAGCTATCTGACAAGCAGTAATGGTTCAAGACATGAAGAAAAAATTTTGTGAATGCCAAATGCTCCAAAGTTGGGTTTTGGGGTTTTAAGAGAAAAAAATTGGAGATATAAGACATTATAATTCCAAACCATTTTTTCCTTCTGTACGTGAAAGGTTAAATTTAAGTGTGTTTGAAGATATTACTTCCCCTGAAGGTTTAATTGTTTAGTAATTGTCATGAAACTATACACACATAATTACTTGGCCTTTGCTCTAAAAGTAGTAGTTGAAAGAAATGAACAGTGGGTTTAATAGAAATTCAGCAAAGATCATATTAGGAAACTTTCATTTGTATTTTATTCAGTAAAGGCCTATTAATTCTTGTCCAACAACAAGAAAAAATAGATCAGAAGTTATACACTTTATTGTATATTTTAATAATAACAAAGATAAGAAAAAGCATGACATTTTGTTTTCTTAACGTATCTTCATGATTTAGCAAGTTAGGACCTATATCACACACAAAGTGATATATCATGCTGTGTGTGGCTTTGACAAAGAGCTACATTGTTTTTCTAAATTAATCAATACCCTCTCATATGTTTAAGCTACCATGCAGAGCAAAGTCTCCTGAAAAATGTAGTGTGGTTTATAGTCAATAGATTGGGTGGCACCTGTGGCTTAGTGAGTATGGCGCTGGCCCCATATACCGAGGGTGGCGGGTTCAAACCCAGCCCCAGCCGAATTGCAACCAAAAAATAGCCAGGTGTTGTGGTGGGTGCCTGTAGTCCCAGCTGCTCAGGAGGCTGAGGCAGGAGAATCGCAGAAGCCCAAGAGCTGGAGGTTGCTGTGAGTCCTGTGACATCATGGCACTCTACCGAGGGTGGTAAAGTGAGACTCTGTCTCTACAAAAAAAAAAAAAAAAAACATAGTAAATAGATTATCTAATTATATTTATGACAGTGGACATATTTCTAGATAACTTAATTCAGAGTCAAACCTAAGAGAGTATGTTGATGAGATAGAAGTACATACTGGTGGCACTACAGTTAAGAGTTTGTTACAACAAATTCTTGTCATCTTCACCATCAAATTTCTCCATTTTTTGGTTTTTTATAACCTGAAAACAGTAAGTCCTGTCTCTCACAGCAAAAAAAAAAAAAGTAGGCATAGCTTTCTAATGAAAAAATGTAAATGGCATGGTTATTGTTTTAAATATGGTGATGGTTAATATTAAATTTGACTGGATTAAGTTAATACCTAGAAAACTGGAACAGCATTATATTGAGTGTCTGTGAAGGTTTTTTCCAGAGGAGATTGGCTTGAAGATCTTCCTTCAGTGCGAGCGAGCACCATCAAATTGGCTAGAGTCATGGTTCATAGGTATAATAACGAAGATGATTTTCTCTCTGTCTGCTAGAACTGCAATACATTTTTCTTGCCCTTTTATACCAAAAGTCTAAGTTCTCTGGCTTTTAGATTCTAGTACTGAAGCAGAGACCCCTCAAGGAATTTTTGGTCTTCAACTGAAGGTTACACCATTAACTTCACTGGCTCTGAGGCCTCTGACTTAGACTGAGCCCCACTCCTGAGACCCCAGAAACACCTGACTTGCAGTATGTTCTGGTATTTCTCAGCCTTGATAATTCCATGAGTAAATTCTGCAAGTAAATCCCTTTTAATCTCTCTCTCTACCCACCTACCTACCTCTACCTACCTACTACCTATCTATCCAATTAATTCTCTTTTCTGGAAAAACCTGACTAATACAAATATTATTATAGAGAAGAGTCCATGTTTGGTGCTGTGACATGAAAAAAAAAAAAAAAAGAAAGACTTTAATATTCAACTTCTAAAAGAATTTAGGAATTCTCAAAAAATTTTAAAATGAAGAGAAATATAATAGCATTGTGCAGTTGGTTAGAATCTAGTGAAATATTTATTGATTTTTAATATGGCATTTTGGATTCAAAGGAAATAATAAGCATTTGAATCCCTTATATGTTCACTCAAGTGAATGAAAAATAAAAATTCTATCTGAATTGTACATAATCTTGAATTGAATTGAGTTTAGATCAAGAAATTTTATAAATATATTTGTTGTGGGTTTAGTCTTGACATATGGTCTCAAAAAGTACCAATTCTTTTTCTTTTTACTTAATGATCCACATATTGAAGAAATTGAGTCAATAAATAGTGACAAGGCTCTTAGGAAGAATAAAATTGCAAAGTTTATACATCTTGGTTATCCAAGGACAGTCTTCTATTAGAATTTTCAGAAGTAGGCCAGCCATGGTGGCTCAAACCCATAATCATAGCACTCTGGGAGGTTGAGGCAGTTGGACTGCCTGAGCTCACAAGTTCGAGACCAGCCTGAGCCAGAACAAGACCTCATCTCTAGAAATAGCTGGGCATTGTGGCAGGTACCTACAGTCCCAGTTACTTGAGAGGCTGCAAGAGAATCACTTGAACTTAAGAGTTTGAGGTTGCTGTGAGCTGTGATGCCATAGCACTCTATCAAGGGCAATAAAGTAAGACTCTGTCTAATAAAAAATAAAAATAAAAAAAAGAGAATTTTCAGAAGTAGTAATTGAAGACATATCCATTCACTGAGTTAAGGGAATAGGGAGAAATTTTGAGATTTTGCCTCTCCTCTCTATATATAAACAATAAGCACAAATAGTAATACCAATCATCTCTGACTTGAATAAGAAGAAATCAACATAGTTGTATTTAGCAGTTAATAAGCACCTGAGCCTTTTTTCTCCACTGTAATATCTGGAACTGAGTAGCTTCTACTGTCTTCAGACAAGCATCTGTTATCCCATTTGACAAACTTCCACTTGGCTTACTTCACTTGTCTTGCTCCTAAAGACATTTGGGTACTTAGTCTCTGGAATTTTTACTTAAAACTGACATACAGGAAAATAGGGTATGAATCAAAAATAGTTGTCACTCAGACATCTAAGATTCTAAATCACATTACACTCCCTCCACCCCAATTACTGCAGAGTTGATGAAGATGTAGCATCAAGCCTCTTAAGGTAGTGGAGAGTAAATATCTCTAAATCCCTAACTCTGTTACAACCAGTGCTTCTTTTGCTTCATTGGATTTTTAGTTTTTTAGAACTCGAAAACTGCCATAAAAGATAACTGTTCTCAAACCCTTTGTTCTGCCCAACCTTGTAATAACACAACTGAACTTTCAAAGCTAGTTTGCTAGCAAGGAGAAAGGGTTGTCACAATCAACTATTGGATAAACGAATAATGTCAGGTAAACTCTAGAATAGCTGCTATAGGAAAACATACAATGGCATTTGAACTTGACCTCTTTGTGGTTTACTCCCAACTCTAGATGCTACTGCAGTGGACAGCTCCATGTGAGTTCAGACGTTTCCTGTGCAGATGGCAACTTACCTCCAGCAGACAGTGAGTCTATTAATTTTCTTCCCTCCCCCTCAACCCTAGTTTTTAACCCTAGTCCCCTTACCTATGCAAAAGCAGCCTGGAAGAGGACTTATTGCTGTTAGGGCAACTTTCAATGAATGAGGCCTGTGGACCAGTGAATAAATGTTCCAACCTTCTGTCCTTCAGAAAAGAAGACAAAGGAATGATTTAATTTTTTCCCCTTTTCCTAGTACTATAGTTTGAAAGTTTCAAAAAGCAGTGAAAAACACTCAAAAGAATAAATTGTATCCATATATCCACAGTGAGGAGGCAAGGGCATTTTATTCACCTGAAAATTAGTAGCATGCTATATATTACCAGGAAGAATGGTGCCAAGAGATAAAGTTGATGGATATCATTTTCTTAGTCTAGTCAGTGTAGTGCACAGCAGGCAAAGTGGTATCCTTTTTTTTTTTTTTTTTTTTTTAGGGGAGACAGAGATAGATACTAACAGGCAGGAGAAAGACAAGCATATGGAAGGAAAGGCCAAAGAAAGGATATGGCAAAGGGCAATGAGACACAAACTGTGCTTGACAATTACATCTGGAGTGACATAGAAACACACATCATAATTTAGGCAAAAATAACTTCCCGATTAGTTCTACATTTGAGAATTTCATTAGTATTTGTTTGGAAATAGAATATCTCCATTTGTTTTTATCTACTCTTTTAGGTAGAAACATGACACTGTTTTATTTTTATATATAGGTTATATCCTTAGCTCCAACAGTCTGCTTGGCGTGTTGTAATCTATGTATAATTCTTCAATAGATATTTGCTGAATAATGAATGAATGATGTTCAGAAACCATGAATGAGATGCTGTGTTGATTGGTTGGTTCTTCCGAGTGTTTGGCCAAAACGTTTTCCCAGATCTATTTATTAATTACTTTCTATCCCAAGTGAATGATGTTACACTGATTTCACTTTAGCCTTATTTCCCTGACAACTGAATTCAAATGAGAAATTATTGCTTCAGGGGCCAGGGAATAGCATATTTTTAATACATTTGCCACAATTATTTATTAAATGAACAAAACACTTGCATTTTTGAATATACATCTCAATCTAAGCAGCTGTCCAATATTAGATTAAATAGAACAAAGCTACTGATCCCATTTAACTACAGGTCCAACTATGAAATTGGACTTGGCTTGTGAGAATTATTTAAAGTTTTAATAAATAATAAAAGTGAGCTTCACTTAATTGGTGTTATTATTCTTCATGTTCCTTATTGTTTGATATTTTTAAATTAATTGCCTACTGTGCCTTATTCATATAGTTAGGTGTTGGATTATACAGATTAATATGACACAGTTACTACAGCAATGTGGTGAACATTGCTGTTTCTTATGGCTATGCAATGCCTGGATCTTTTTTGTATATTTGGTTATATTTCACCGTATGGACCTCATTGGGAGGAGAAAGCATTCCCTCCTATTGAAAGTTAACATGCCAGAATCCTACTTTCTCAGGTTTCTTGTAACAGAGACTCAGGCACATTCTAGTTTCTGCCAACTAAGGACATTGGCACTGACTGTCACATAGAAGATGGAATTAGAAAAATGGGGCCATGGACCTCTGACGTGCAGTAGCAGTGATTTCTGTGGGATCCCCAGGCTGTCAGTAGTGCAGCAGCTGGTGAATGGTGGCAGTAGTTTTCTCATCAGATGAATTCTGTACATGGCTTTTTTAGCTGAGCCTGGTTCCTTAGACATGGTTCATCTGGTTCTGAAAGCCTCTCATTGATTTATCTAACTTTATAGTATCTTTTAACTAAACTCCTTTCTGCTTCTATTATTGAAAATTAAATTACTGATTACAACCAGGAAGACTACTGATACATTAACACACACACACACACACACACACATTCTCTTCATCTAATACTAGGAGGTAGAAACATGCTAACTACAATTTTGGTTATGTAGAGATATCCTCAATAATAGTAATAATTTCTAGGATGAATAATCCTTTCATAAAAGAAGAAAAACTGATGTAGGATAAACCTACCACATGCCTAGCATCACACTTAATTTCAATAGTATTTGTCTGGAAATACTATTTGGGTAGCTACAAATAATTCTGATTCATCTACTGCCACTCAGGAATATTATATATTTAAAACAAGAACATCCATGTAGTATGCACAACACAATTCCTAGCATATAGTGTCAGTTGTATACTAATATTTGCAAAGTAGTTTTCATATAAGTTTTTCAGGGAGAGTGAAGATGACAAAAAATGTGGGCTAGGAAAAAATTAAACCAACATCTATCCAGTAGGCACAATATGACAAATGATGAAATTAATTTGGCATTTTAAAGTATGCTCATATATAGATCATTTTATAATTAAAAGTCATAATTCAATAAAAAACAATCAGATTTGTGTACCTTATAAGAAAACATTTTGTTCAATTTTATTGTGTATAATTTTTTTCAAACAATGTCAAGTTCAAGTGTCCCCCCTGGACTTAGACCCACATAACACCTGCTATTTAACTTACCCACTTGGAGAGCACAGGCCCCTGAATTAGTTTCCTAAAGCTACTGTAACAAAGTACCCCACTGAGTGGCTTAAACAACAGAAATTTATTGTCTCACAGTTCTGGAGGCTACAGTCTTAGATCAAGGTGTTGACAGAGTTGGTTTCTTCTGAGGGCTGTAAGGGACAATCTGTTCCAGGCCTCTTTACTAGCTTCATGTAGTTTGCCTGAAATCTTTAGCATTCATTTATTTATAGATACATTGTCCTAAGCTCTGCTTTCATCTTTACATGGTGTTCTCCCTGTATGTGTGTCTCTGTGTGCAAATTTCCTTATTATAGAACACAGTTATGACATATTAAGGTCCACCCTTAATGACCTTATCTTAACCCAATCATCTACAAGGACACTATTTCTATACAAGGCTGTATTCACAAGTACTTCCTAGAACTTCAACATCTTTTGGAGAAACACAATTAACTCACAACAGTCCCTCAAACCTAGACTATTCCTCACATCCTATCCCTCACCCTTCTGATCATCCAGTTTTACTAATTTTAGATAAATTGGATCTTCATTCATCTATTTTCTTAGGACAATAGCCCAGAAAGACAATATAGAGGTTGAGTAAAAACATTGACTCTGGAGCCAGGAGACCCTGATTTGAATTCTTTCTCCCTCAATTGTAAGCCTTGGCAGGTGACTTAACCACTATCTGCCTCAGGTTCTTCATTTACATGTATAAAACAGAGATAATAATTTTCTACATTTATCAAATGGAAATAACACGCACAGGTTAAGAATCAAAGGTATAAGTCAATTAGAAAGTTGCACACAGGTGGAGTCAATAATTCTGGTTTCAAATAAAAAATTTCCTCTAAGAAGAAAGCCATTACCTCCCACATAATTGCTAATTAAATTGTGCACACATCATATATACTTATAAGACATAAAAAATAAGGAACTCTAAATATCTTTTTAAAATATATTTATGAATCAAAAGCTCTTTATAGAAAATAAGGTAACTAAATAATATGTATTGGGAGAACAAAGGATAATGCTCAATACTATAAGTGATCTAGGGTTGCTTAAGAAACATTCTTCTTTCAAATAGCTTATTTAAATATAAATTTTTAAAAATCACATTGCTTGAAAGCTGAAAGAAAAGAAGCCTAAAAATTGAAAGCAATTTCAGGGAATGCATACTCTGAATCAATATTCTAAATTCCCTCTTTAAAAGGTGACAATTTCATTTTTATATGTATGTATATGTCTTCCTGTATTAAAAAAGTGTGAAAAATCAGCAGGATTTTTGTGGTCTTTAAAGAATAAATAGAGTGAAATTGTACTACTATATGTAGCGAATGAATCACTTCTTGCCAACAGTGGGAATGTCAACCCAACATCTGGACCACACAGGAGTGATGAAGTTTTAAAGTGAAATAAAAGTTAGCATGATAATTTTAAAATATAAAATTAGAAATTTTAGCTGACACATTTTCCTCCTTCTGCCTGCGCCTTCTTTGTGGGTGCCGAGAGTTCATACCTTGGTGAGGGTTGTGGGAAGTGGACCTCTGCACAGCTTGCAGACCAGCATAGAGCTTATCCTTTACAGATGCCCACACTCTTCCAAGAGCAGCAGAAAATGAACCTGTCTCAGGGATTGGATTAAAGATGGTGGCTGAGTAACGGCTTCCCTGCAACTGGGCACTGTGAGTCTGGGGAGATAAGACTCCAGACATCTCTGGCTGGTGGGATCTGCCTATGATCATCCCTTTAAGGATACAGGGAGCCAGCAGGGGACTTCTGGACCCCAGGAGGAGGACAAAAACAGTGGAAAACTGGCAAGTGGCTGCGTGTGTTTGATCGACCTAATCACACCGGCAACCGTGAGTACAAGCAGCAGTGAGACTGCAAACTGGAAAGGCCTTACCTGTGAAATTTTTGGTGTTCTTGGACTTGGTGCTCAGTTGAGCTGCCTTGGGGAGAACTTGAGCAAGAGTGTGGAGAACTTTGGGCATTATCTGGGGCCCCACAATGAGCCACTGAGCTGGGCTCAGTGAAAGACATTGTGTGAAAAAAACTGCTCGGGCAAGCTCTGCCCTCAGGGTCCCAGCCAAGGAATGGGGGGGACAAAGTAGCCTAGTGACTCAGCAGCTTAAAGGCGGGGATTGAACTACCTCACAGCCCTAATCCTTAGGGGCAGAGTGAGATGGTTTTGGCACACTGGAGCCTTGGGCTGTTGCCTTGGGTAGAGTGCCCTGACGTCACAGCTCATAGCAACCTCAAACTCCTGGGCTTGGCACCGCCCAGACCTCCATAAGAGGTATGCAGCGACCCCCGACCAGTGATCCGCACCCCTGGGGCTTCACATTACCTGACCAGGAACTGCGGGAGTCACGCACCCCTGCGTCCCCCCTCCTGTGTCCTCCCAGCCTCCACACTCGCTCATTCATCTGACCAGGGACTCTGGTAGCTGTGTGCCCTCTGGAGCCCTCCTTGCCCCTGCGCAGAGCCCTTCTCCAGGCCAGAGACTGCTAGATCCTTGGGTTCTCTGTGCGAAAGTCACTGGGCGCCAGGCACAGAGAACTGTGCGCACCACCCCCAGCCCTGTTGCTGAATCTGGGTGTGTTGCACACCGGAGCTGCTTCCACAACCAGAACTCCTTAACTACAGCAGCCCCAGAGGAACTACATAGGGTCACTCCCTACAAAGATCCAGCAACAATAGAGTGATCC
>CAUYPK010027295.1:0-11457 GCA_963574355.1 Loris lydekkerianus
TGCAAGAGCAGGCAACCTAAGACAGGGGCTATGTTTTTCCGCCATACAAAAAACAAGAGGGAATTGTTGGGCCCTGCCATGTGCCTGAGGCGTAGTGCAACTTCCCGAGCCTGACTAGAAGCAGATCCATCGAGCTACTTCCGCGTAGCAACGACTCAGCAAGGCCCAGCCTGAAACTGCCTCTGCCTAGATACAGCCAATGTGGTACCATGCCACTGGCCCGACCCTGTCACTCACCTCTTCCCCCGCCTTCTTTCCCTGCCCCTTCTCCACAATAAAAAAAAAAATAAATAAAACTCCAAAAAAAAAAAAATATATATACTTCAGAATGATTTATTGATAATAAACATTTTTACATTTATAATAGGAAGCCTATTTATTACCAACATAATTGAAATTATAATATTCAATATAGTTTATGTTCTTTCTGTCCTACTGTTCAATATGTTGTATGCAAATGTAACAGAATAGTATTTTACATATATTCAATTCATTCCCCTTAGTTCCTTTTTACTCACCATTCCTCCACCATTAAATGGATACTGAGTTTATTGCCCATAGGAAGTAAGAACAACAATAAAAAAATAAAACAGGAAATGAATAATCAAATAATAAGCTCGATGTTTCAAAATAGACTTTAGTAATCCATAGCCTCTTCTCCCCCCCACTCCCCATAGAGTCTTACTCTGTACTCTGGGTAGAGTACTGTAGTGTCCAAGCTCACAGCAACCTCAAACTCTTGGGCTCAAGTGATCCCCTTGCCAGGGCCTCCTGAGTAGCTGGGCCTATTTGTCTGCCACAATGCCTGGCTAGTTTTTCTGGTTTCTTTTAGTAGAAATGAGGTCTTGCTTTTTGCTCAGGCTCACCTTGAACTCCTGAGCTCAGATGATTCACCTGCCCTCCCAAAGTGTTTGAATTACAGACATGAGCCACCATGCCCAGCTAGGTCAAGTCTTAAATGTACTATTGATTTGTATAAATGATGTGAATGTATATAGATTTGTAGGGGATTAAAATGATTTGCGTATTCCAAGGATTCAGTGACTAAACTGTTACAATACGGAGAACTGTGAATAATGAATGCTCAAGTAAGAATGACAATATAAGATACATTAGACATTTTTCCATCTTCATGGTAAGAGTCTCCATAGGTTAGCATGACTAGGAATACTAGAGGAATTACTCGCCTTTAGAGGCTTAGTGCCTAAGAGCCCCAACACTCTTATTCTCTCTCCAGTGGAAAAGGCCTAAACCCTACACAAGTTCAGGGGAAATCTGACAGTAGATGAAAGTGTTCTATATTTTGTAAGTATAGTCTATGGGGATTCAAACCTAGTAGGGTAACTTCATGTTAAATGGTGCCTAATCAGTAAAACAGACACAGATCATGGGCTGATGGCAACTTCAGAAAGTTCCACTAAAGCTATCCTGGTGCAGATTCGGAAGCTGCTCTCCCATAAGGGTATGTGGAAGATAACATTTCCTCAAGATGACCGCAACCATCACTCTCAATCCTCTTGCTGTTTTTAGTAAGTGGCTCTGAGAGACCTCCCTTGAATATACCTGGCTTCAGTTTCTTCAGTGGGCTTATGATTGATAGTAGTGACATGATTTCAAGGCTGTCACAAAAAGCCAATGACTTCCACTGGCTTCTCTTGGATGCCTCCCACCTTGGAACCCAGCCAGTCAGGTTGAAAGAAAGCCCAGGTGGCCAAGAGTGGCTGTGTGTAGGTGTTCGGCCAACAGCCCCCATGAGACCACCACGGGCAGCAGCACCAACACTCTGACACCTGAGTCAAAGGAAAGCCGTGATGAGTCCAGTGTCCAGACTTCAGGGATTCCCAGTGAAGCCACAGGTATCTCAGAACAGAAGCAGAAACAGAACAAGCTGACTGCACTTGGCTTGTTCTGAGTCCCTGTGTCCTGGGAAGCCGAGAATGTACTCAAATGGAGGTTGTTTTATGTTGTTGAATTTGAAGTGTTTGTCATGAAGTGTAGATAACTGGGACCATGGATTGGGATAATGATGACATTGACACCTTTTCATAAATGCCATGGGAAGACCATAGAGTCCCTGGAATGCCAAGAAGCTGCAGAAGAATGGAAGGAAAACATGAAATGGGAAGAATCACAAATGACAAAGTTCATCTCCAAATATCCACATTCAAATAGTGGATTTGAATTGAGATGATTTAGTTTTCCTTTATCACTTCTGGATTATTTTAAATTTTATCATAGGAAAATAGAGTTCCATTGGACTTACCTTAAATTCTAACTTTATGAAGTGCTCCAAGTGCTAGCTACGTATATATTTTTAACATGCTTGTGGAAATGAACACTCCCCACAAACTTCAAATCTTAACTGGAAAATAGTTTTTCAGTTGGTAAATTGAAACCAAAACTTCAACACAGAAACAATTTGAATAGCTACCAACATCTCCTTCTAATTGCATATTATTTTATTTTGCTTTTCTACTTGTGGTAATATATACATTAAAAATTTACCACCTTAACTGTGTAGTAAGGTAGTACCATGGTAAGCTCAGTAGTTTCTACTTCTAATTTTGAGGATTCAATCAATATTTTAGAGCTCTCTAAAGATCTAATGTGAGTTTTTAAGGAGGGGGTCTTAAGAAAAGAATTTATTTATTGTTTATAAATATAACAACACATTCTAAATTTCTGCTGGTGATAATAGATCTATACCCATCAAGTCAGACTCCTCTATTGAATACTCTGAGACCTGCAATAAAGTTTGTAAGATGAATTGGCCTGCCTGGGATGTACCTCTGATCCCAACCCTATGTGCAGTTACTGGGCCTGAATGGGAGTTGAGTGTGTAGCATGTTCTAAGAAGCGCAATATATCTGATATAATAAGTTAATAAAATACCTTCAGGAATTCTGTCTAGACCAACATTGATAAATCATCAATGTGGTGTAATTTTAAAATGTTGATTTTATACCAAATCCCATTTGCAGTAAAATTCTAATTATTTAACATTGGCTTAATTATGAAATCTGTATGTTCAATTTTAAGATAATGAGATGAAAGTGCCAATTAATTATCTGATTGGAAGCAGGCCATTTCTTGGAAGCCTCTGAGGAGCCCTCTTACTCCCATATCCCAAAGGATGCTCCACCCAGGTGACAGCTCTTCCTGACTCCAGTGCTTCATGGCCTGCTTTTGATTCCTTCTCCCACTGCAATGTCCTCTCTTCCTCTTCTGAGATGCTGGGCTGGTCATTCTTTGGTACCTTTGTTTAACAAATTGAATGGCATTGCCTGTGAAAGAACACCATGCAGGGCATTTGAGACCTTATCATGCACAGGATCACTAGCAATGCAAAGCTGTAAAGAACTGGAGCCTTTAAGGCCAGGGTGGTCTCTTTCAGCAGATGTAATATTACCATGTAGAGGGTACTATAGATGTTGAGTTAGTGGCTTCTTATTAACAGAAGTAAAGGCTCAGCATTAATGCTACTCAAATAGCTTAACTATTTGAGTAGTTAGTACATAATTTCCCTCTTTTGTGATAAATCACTTATTGATGCTTGCTTGAGTTTAGTTTTCACAGAGAAGAGGGGAAAGAGAGACTAATTGATGTTTTAGTTTCCATGCCAACTTTGAAAGGAGAATTTCCATGTGAACTTTTGAAAGGACATAGTGACTACAATTTTGGTTCATACTTGTTGAGTACAGATAGAGTTAAACATATGTGGGGCATTCCTAATATTTCATTTCAAATATATATATGTATGTATATATATATATATATATATATTTTTTTTTTTTTTTTTTTTTTTTGTAGAGACAGAGTTTCACTTTGTCACCCTGGGTGGAGTGTTGTGGCATCACAGCTCACAGCAACCTCCAGCTCTTGGGCTTAGGCGATTCTCTTGCCTCAGCTTCCGGAGTAGCTGGGACTACTGGCGCCCGCCACAATGCCCAGCTATTGTTTTGTTGCAGTTTGGCCAGGGCCAGGTTCAAACCTGCCACCCTTATATATGGGGCTGGCGCCCTACTCACTGAGCCACAGGCACCACCCTCAAATAATTCTTTTGAATAACAGATCCCTTAGGCAATCAAGTGAAGAATAAGGGTCTCTGATCTCTTTAAACATATGAAATAACATAAAAAGTAATGTTATTGAAATGTAGTTAACATATTAACAACTAGCAATCTTTATCATTTTTTTGATATCTTCAATAACCTGAATGTAATATGAAACATTCTGATTTCTATGGGTAACAAACTAGACTAGAATCACCAGTATTTCTGTGGTATATTTAACATTGAAGGAAATGCTAAATTTCACTTATAGGATAATACAAATAAAGATATGTATTTTTCTTTTCTCATAACTACCCCTTCCAAATCTGGTTATAGATCCCTTGGTGAGTCCCACTTTTAGGGCCCCTGAGTTAAGATTAGGTAACAGATTTACCTGTGGAGTGAATTGATTCATGATTCATGCTAATGTCTAGAACAGTCGTTTCTTACAAAAGCTGACCAAGATTTAAAGGAACAACAACAACAACAAATAGCAAAAATTTTATTTGTATCTACCACTGATACACTAGCGTCCACTGATAGGCTTAGGGTCAGGATAAAGAAATCTGTATTCATTAGACATCAAAAAGGATTTGGAAAAGCTTGCCAGTTTAAGTTTAGTTCACTTACATATTTGACTAGTGTAAAAACACTGTAGACAATTTACAGATTTAATAAATGAGCCAGGTACTATTTGTACTTAAACCTACATTCTTTTTTCCACTGGTCCTTCAAATAAAATTTCTTCTTTGGTTAATTTTCTGTAGAGTGTTATCTAAGCCAATTACATAGGAAAGGGCAAGTTACTTAAACATTCATCTCATCAGTTTTCTCTTGTGTAAAATGAATGGGTTAAGCTAAATGATCTTTAAGGTGAATCATAGTAGAAAGAGAATTAGTTTTGAAGTTAAACATTAGTTAAAATTCCCATTGCTGCACTATTAAATAAAATATGATTTCAGAAAGTTGAGACTAGTTCATTACAGAACTGTTATGAGGATAAAGTAAGATAATGTAATGTTATGTTAATATTATTTTATCTTAATGTTTCCATAAGGCACACAGTCAGCACTAAATAATGTGTCTTCATATCCAGACTCTCTAATACGCTTGGACTACAAATGTCTGCTCCATGTGCATGAAATCCTAATTGTTATTTGCAAATAACTGCTTGTTATTGAGAGTACAATGAATATTATGCTACAAAATGCTTGCATAGTTTAGAGAAGAAAAATGACCAGCATTTCTCCAAATTGCTTCCATCAGAAATGATGGAGTATAAGATATGAGCCAGATAATATTAAAGAACATGAAGCATTTTAATAACATGGTCAGATTCTCAGTGCTTTCCTATCTTTTTCTAGGATAAGAACATACATAAAATGACAAGGGTGTGCTCACTGTGATGGCGCAAACAACAGGTCAGGCTCCCTGTGTTGGGCATCAGCACCCAGGGCAAGGAGGGCTGCTCCCCTCTCCCTTCTTACCCCTGGCCAGTGGTCATCCTCACCTCTGCACACCCTCAAGGCATCTCTGGCACATCCAGGGCATAGCAGAGAACCACTTCTCTCACAGGTACAAAAACAGTTTGATATTGGTGAATTGCCAAGCTAATAGGATAAAGCACATTATGTTCTGCTATTTTAAATAGCATTTTTAACAGTTAAAGCCATTCTCTAACAACATTCACAGTAGGATCTTAAAGAAGAGAATTCCTCCAAGTTCTAAGTTACTTCAGTAGTGCCACAGGCTGCATTTTGTCCCTATGAAATCTTATGTTGAAGCTCTGCCTGCCAGTGTGTTGGTACTTAGAGATGAGGCCTTTGAGTCATAATTATGTTTAGTTGAGTTCACAAGGGTGGGGCTCTCATGATGGGATTAGTGCCCTAATGAGGAAAAGAAGAGACACTCTAGGTCTCTCTGACATGTAAAAACACAGGGAAAAGGCAAAGTCTACAGGCCAGAAAGAGTGCCCTTACTTGAATATGACCATGCTGGTGCCATGATCTTTCACTTTCAACTTTCAAAACTGCGAGAAAGGTAGTAATATGCTGTTTGAGCCACCCTGTTTATGGTATTTTGTTATGGCAGCCCAAGCTGAGTAATATAAGTGATAAGGTAATAGGGGTAAAGAGTGTGACACACATCAGAGACTTTCCGTGCCACCTGCTACAATTTTGCATGCTTTGAGATGAAAGGAAGTCTGTGCAGGGATGTAAGTCTATGTTAAATTTGCATTTCTATTATCTTTCTGTCCCTGTGCAGTAGACAAAATAAAACCCCCTCAAAATATTCACACACTATTTCCTGGAACCTGTGAATTTGTTACCATACATGGCAAAAGGGATTTGGTGGATTTAATTAAGTTAGAGGTCATGAGATTGGGAGATTGTCCTGGATTATCCAAGTAGCCTCAAGTATAACTATAAGGATCCTTATGAGAAGGAGGCTAAAGGATGAAAACCAGGAAGTGAGATGTGATAATGAAAGTGGAGATGAGAGAGATAGGGAGGGAGGAGAGGAGGAGAGGGAGAGACACAGACAGAAAAGACTCACACTGCTACCTTTGGAGATAGAGGAGAGGTCAATCTCGCATTCCTGGTCTCTTGACCTCTTCTCCATTATTGGAAGATCATGAATTTGTGTTGTTTCACACAAAATTGTGTGTTTGTTATTATTTATCTGTTGGTTCACACACAAATTCGTTTGTTTGTATTTTTTATTGGAATATCATAAATTTGTGTTGTTTCAGTCCACTAAGTTCACATTTTTTGCTATAGCAATAGAAAATTATACACTGTATTATCTAGGTAAATAAACTTTTAGACAACCATTTTTTTTTCCTTTTCTGCATAGAATATGAACTATAGTATTGAACATGAACTATAGTATTGAACCAAACAGAAACCTCGTGTGGAAACAGGGCTTTTCTTTTTCTACTGTTCAAAGTTCCATATATCTAGAGGAGAATTTTCAAAGGGAGGGAACCCACTGAGTAAGAGGGAAAAGGTGGAAATGCCGAGACCCTTCCTGGCATTGTGTTGGTGTTAAGCAGACTGTGCCCAACGTCACATGCTTTACGGCACCAGCTGCCTTCCCTGATCATTCTCAGCACCAGATGGTTGGACTGGAATTGTCCACTGTGTAATAACAGAAAAGGTCGTTTATATCAGGACTATATATATTTTTAAATAGCAAGAAATTTCCTTAGGAGTTACTAAAACATATTAAAACTGTAGGTAGTTTATTAAATGAATAACTGAATAACAAATACATACAATGTATGTCAAAATATAGATAACATATACAATGATCTGATCCATCTCCTGTCCTTACATGAAATGGATGCAATTCTTAGCTCTTCATGACAATTGGTGTCTACATCCTCTCTTGGGTATGGCTTGGTATCATTTTCAATACTTCTTACTTTTAGATTAACTGTGTCCCAAATTTTTAGCTTTAGAAAGATTGATATCAAAACAAACTTCAGTACCTCAGAGGATTCTTAATTTATATACTCTACTAATGTTCAAATTCCCAAAAAAAAAAAAATTCATATCTTTGTCAATTGTTTATATAATACTATCTAAAACAGTGGTTCTCAACCTTCCCAAGGCCGCAACCCTTTAATACGGTTCCTCATGTTGTGGTGACCCCCAACCATAAAATTATTTTCATTAACATGAGGAACTGTATTAAAGGGTTACAGCATCAGGAAGGTTGAGAACCATGGATCTAAAATTACTCCTGCCAGCTACTGGCCCAATGCAGGCAGTAACAGGGAGGGAACACACACCTTCCATAGACTTTGTATGGACTTCATGGCAAGCTGCCGGCGCTTTCACTGAAAAGCAGGAGATTTTATAGTTTGTGTGTGATTTAGTTTCTGAAGAAAATGACTTCCAGTCCTCCCTGCCATCTTCAACTTTGCGGTACATTTTGGTTTCTATCAGCAAGAACCCCCCAATACTGCAGTGGAGGGTCCTTTGAGTTGATTCTTCAACTGTTTCCTTCTCATTCCTCTCTGTTTTTTTAATCCTAAAGATTGATGATTATATCTTATATGATAAGGTGATGAGGGTGTACACAAGTTATTTAAAAACATTAATTAGATACATTATTTCAAGAAGACAAAACATTAATGTCTATTACCTTGAAAAATACGTCCCCTTTTCCTTTTCCTGTCAAAAGGTACCTGCTGTTAGGTCCATAGACAGGCAGACGGGCAAACGGATAATCCCATTTCATCATCCCGTTAACACTAAGTGGATTATTTTGGTTCATGAAAGAGAAATGAAAAACTTATTCTATCAGGCATACACGAGTAAGACTGAGTTCTTCTCAGTAAGAAGAAGAATGTTTTTCCTCTTCATTGCTGCTTGAACCAAAACAAGAGAGTCTAGAAAGGCCAAGTGACATAAATTTCATCATGTAGAGAATTCAGTTTCCATTAAGCACCATGTTACTAAGCCCTGTTATGCCAAACCTTTATTATCATCAGAAGACTTGCTCTGTTGTATAAAATATAGAATTTATTCAAATTAGAATAATAGATACTATATAGCAGATAATGTTTATATGGTATGTACCAGTATTACTATATAAAATATTATGAAAGATGATTTTTTTCATGCCATAATTATAAATTCCAGGCTAACAGGAAATTTCAAAAAAGCCTTTAAATAGTTTATTTTTACAAATGACAATTAAAGGAATGGATTTTCTTTCTGCTTTTCAAAAATTAATTGAAAAGCATAATGTGATATACCATCTACCTCTAAGAATTTTATCTTTGTAAGTCTATTCCCTGAAGAGTTCGCTACATTTAAGCAAATGCCATATATTTTATAAACTGCCTATTATGTCTCAGAAAAATGTCTGTTTTCTGAACAGACTGAAAAGCGACTTCCTCTTCTAATAGGTCATTCTAACATTTGGAGGACAGTGGTCACTAAGTCAAAAGGAGCTTTACGCAGCAGGGTACTTCAATTAATAAGACAAGATAAATATTTGAGTGGCTTTAAAGGCTCATTTCTCATAAAGAGTTACATAACTATCATATGCTCTATAATGACTTAATTTTGCTAATCATCATCTGAAATTTCCTTTTAATTTTATATACATATATATAACATGCAGATATATTTTATTTGACAAATCCTCCCAATGAAACAATTACTTTGGCGAATTTAATGGCCTTACTCCTAACTGATAGAGCTGTGCAGTGATCACCATTTGGCTATTAAAATATTCTAATTAAATCAGTCTCCCTAGTCCCATCTGTTATATACTGATCTCAAGCAGAGGAGCTGCTGGAATCTCTCCAGGGCGATGAATGTATTCACTTCTTTTCATGGCTCACTGGATGTCACAAGCAGGAGGACCTTGTTCTTGGTTTGAAATTATAACTAAGGCTCTGGGTAAGCAGTAAACTACAGGGAATGTTATGGAGATTATTTCAGCTTTTTGAACATACCCATTGAATGCTTGCAGAGTAAAAACAATTGTGGTCCACGTCACTGTTTGGCATTTACTCTTTACCACAATCTAGAAAAGAGCAGGAGGAGAATCTGACATTTTCCCCCGGCTAAAGCACCAGGCGATAAGTCCCAGAACCTAGGTCTGTAGGACCATGGGTGAACTGGTTGACTCACTAATCAAAGCTAAACCTAACTAGGGTCTTAAAATTCAGCTCCAAAGAAGCTTCATAAGTACAGAAGATCTATCTTTTCCAAATATCGAAAGACCCACTCTAAGTATTTTTGTGATAAGTTTAAATTTTTTTTGGTTTTTAAATTTTAATTTATTAGAAAATAAAAATGGTGTCACTGTAGGGCAACCCATAGAACTTCATGTGCCTAATTTGCTTATTCAAATATGATAGTAAAAATATTCTTGATATGTTAATTAGGATAATTTAGCTTAAAAAATGTAGCACTCTATTTCCATAATTGATAGGTGAGAAAATTGCATTTTTCTCTGCAATTGCTACTGCTATTTTCAGCACTAACTACTTGATTCATGGAATGTCAGATGTCTTTTGCAAAGAAAAAAATGATTTTTTTTTTAACTATGTTTTAATAATGAGGTGGGTTAGTCTTCTAGCTGACATGGCTGTTCCCCAAAATGCGCATCTACACACTATTAATTGTAAGGAGACTTCATTTTAAAGAGCTGGCAATTAAGATCATACTTCAAATCTTTTTTGGCATTATTCAGCCTATAAAGTATAAATAAATCATCATATTTTTATTCAAACAGCCAGCCATATAACTTATTTACATGTATATACACAAATGGGAATCCACTTTTCCTCTCTTATGTCATTCTTTCTTGAATGTTTCAAATATTTGCTTTGTATGAAAGCTACCCAAACATAAAATTTAAAGAATCAACTACTTCTACCAGATTTGAAAACAAAATTCAGTTTCTTTAAGAGGCAATCAATTTACTTCTCGTATCTTCTTAACAAAAAGGTTAAATTTTTTCACAAATTTGGAGGGAACTTTATTTCTCAAGAAAGGAAGCACAGCCTGCAGGCTGGAGGCAGGCACTTCAAAGTGAGGCAGGGATGTGTGCTGTCAAGGCTGGCCACGGATATACATACTCGACAGGTTAGAGGAGGTGCCACAAATTTGGAATGGGGTGCTTGCACATGCCTAGTAAGCAAACAAGCTTGTTCCAGGCATCCCATGTTCACTGTGGGGGAGGAGGCTTAACCTTTAAATGTACAGGATTAGGCCCATATGAGAAAAGGTGACGCAGGGACAGCAATGCCCTCAGCGGGCAGCCTCTGTGAACGCCCCAGAACCAGTCTGTGGTCTGTGGCTTCCTCATCAGAGCTACTGAAATTCCTTTCTTGTCCTGTCAAAACTATACTTACAGCTTGTGAAACAGGGGTCAGTGACTGAGGGTTTGGAAATGAATGAGCTGTTTCAATATTGCTTCTCTCCAGGGCAGTGCTTGTGTAGTTGCCAGAGAAAAAGAAAAGAAAAGAAGAGAAGAGAAAAGGAAGGGAAGGGGTGAGGAGGAGAGAGGGGGAAGGGAAGGGAAAGGGAAAGGAAGAGAGGGGAAGGGGAAGGGAAAGGAAGTGAGGGGAAGGGACAGTAAGGGAAAGGAAAGGGAAGGGGAAGGGACAGGAAGGGAAAGGGAAAGGAAGGGGAAGAGAAGGGAAAGGAAGGGAAGGGAAGGGGAGTGGATGGAAGGGAAGGGAAGGGAATGGGAAGGGGAAGGGAAGGGAAGGGAAGAGAAAGGGACAGTAAGGGAAAGGGAAGGGAAGGGAAAGGGAAAGCAAGGGAAAGGAAGGGGAAGGGAAGGGAAGGGAAGGGAAGGGAAGGGAAGGGAAGGAAGGGAAGGAAGGGAAAGGGACAGTAATGGAAAGGAAAGGGAAGTGGAAGGGACAGGA
>CAUYPK010027300.1:0-34601 GCA_963574355.1 Loris lydekkerianus
TCTTGTGGTATAGTTGGGTTATAGCCTTCATGTGAAAGCTATAGTTTAGCTTCATAGTAGGGCTGAGTACATTGGATACTTTTTCTTCCATTCCTGGGATACTTTGCTAAGGAGAATATGTTCCAGCTCCATCCATGTAATGAAGATATAGATTTTGAAAGCGAGCACCTACATTTTCCAAATCAGGCAACATCTCGGTTCCAGAGATAAATAAAGGCATCACTGCCTGCGCAGGGATTGTGACATGATGGCCATTCTCTAGGTGGTCAATGCCACACCGGCTCTCACCCCTCGGAAATCACCTGGGCTGGCTATGGGAGGTGTGGAGAGCTTCCTCTATTTAAGCTGAAAGAAATTAGCAGTGAAACAAATTAAAACAATCAGATTGAAGTGGCTTCTGTCAGGAAATTACCTTTAATGAATATTGGCATCACCAGGCCATCTCAGTTGCTGGGCTCTCAGTGCTGGGAGGCAATAAAAAACCAGGGCCTCAACACTAAGTTACCCGCCCACAACTCAGGATGCATTTTCCTTTTACTACCTCATGTTTGCTTTAATACGTTCCTTTCCCTGTTCATTTAGGTTTTTCTATGATTCTATTAAACTGACTGCACACTTTTACACACGTGTAAAACTAACTTACCTGAGACAGAAGCTCAAAAGGGACTAGAAGATGGATTTCCTTGTGTCATCGACTCTTAAGTGAGACCTGAAAGCGTCTCATTGCCCCCATCATAATTCTAACCCTAGAAGGGCCAGAAGGCTTGGAAGGGGATGTGGTATTTGTAGATAAGTCTGCAAGGGGACACTCTCTCTTCATAGATAAGTCCTTTCCTTGCAGGAGAATAAGAGCCTGCCTTGTTACCTAGGTGTGGCTCCAAGGGCTGGGCCCTTCTGGATCAACCCTGAGTTGAATACTAGCCTCAGTCTAGTCTCTTCCTTTACCCAGAAGATTAGTGTGCAAGCTTCCCTCTTCATTTAGAACACCTCCAGATTCTGTGCTTTGAAATTTGAGCCTGGGGTTCAGCTGTTGTCTTGACTTGCTACCTCTGGAGGATCAGAAGACTGTATGGAAGGCAGATGGAAGGATCTGACCCCACTGAAGGATCCTCTGACTTGTTAACAAAATGAGCCGCCAGGACCAAGGAGCAGGAATCTTAGGGGAAACCAAGTTGATGAGATCTGGTCAACCCAACGCAGTCCAATCGCTAACAGCACTTGATGGCTGCAGAGCATAGACTCTGGACCCAGACAGCTGAGTTAGAGTCCTTACTTCAACAATGAATAGTTGGGTGAATTCTCACACACCTCCCTGGGCCTCAGTTTCCTAATCCATATGATGGGTAGGACTGTAGTTCTTTTACCTCAAGAGATTATTAGACAGCTTAATTAAAACACATAAAACACTTAGTATGGTACCCGATACACATTAAGTACTAGGTGTTTGTTAAAAAAATAAAGCACATCGAGCCCTACTACTCATCAAAGATGACCAAGAAATGGCTCTGACTCTCAAGGAGTTCGTGTTCTAGTAGAGGAGACAGACTTGAGAAGAAATAAGCATGGTGAGGTGGGTATGGAGCGCTGAACTCCAGCTGGACAATAACTACAACAGCTTCCAGTTATTTTTTTCCCCTCTTAACTTGTGGGGCTCCAATATAAACATTTTATTATAACCAGATTACAAGTTTAGTTTTTTAAAATTTCAGAATATTATGGGTAGTACATACATTGTGGTTACATGACTTCCCTGTGTAAAGTTTGAATCAAAGTCATAGGGGGGGCCTATCACCTGGATAGTGCGCGCGGAACCTACTGGGTGTGAAATTACCCCTCCACTCCTTCCTCCCCTCCTGCTTGCTTTCCGTTGAGTTACTATCAAATGTGCAAATGGTTGTGGATTGATTAGTTCCAGTTTAATAATGAGTACATGTGGTGTTTGTTTTTCCATTCTTTTGATACTTAGAAGAATGGGCTCTAGTTCCATCCAGGTTGTTACAAATGGTATTGGTTCACCATTTTTCATGGCTGACTACTACTCCGTGGTGTACATGTACCACATTTTATTTACCCACTCATGTATTAATGGGCACTTAGGTTGATTTGAGTTTGTCAATTCTGCCGCAATAAACATTCGAGTGCATGTGTCTTTTTGATAAAATGACTGTTATTCCTTTGGGTAAATACCCAATAGTAGGATTGCTGAATCAAATGATAGGCTACTTTTAGTTCTTTGAGGTATCTCCATACAACTTTCCATAGAGCTGGTGCTAGTTTACAGTTCCACCAACAATGTATAAGAGTTCCCTTCTCTGCAACATCTGTTGTTTTGGGATTTTTTTTATGAAGCCATTCAGCATCCTTATATTCCTCCATTCATCCTTTCAGATGCTTCTGTAATTGTCCTCTATTTCATCTCCATAAGAGTCCTGCAATCAAAGTACTGTGGTCTCAAGTTACCTGTGAAGGGTAGGGCTAAGAAAGTTGAAGTTACAGACCTAAGGGTCAAAGCCAAGTGGCTGAGCTAGGACTGGGGTACAGAACTGCATGACTGCAAGGTTCACACTCCTTCCTTTGGCAAGGTCAAGGGTGAGAGAGAAACTTAGGAAATGACATGCCATGTGCTGGTACAACCCAATAGAACAAGGGAGGCTAGAGGTTAAAAAGTCTATTCTTTTTTTTTTTTTTTTTTTCAGTTTAAACCCATAGATACTGTGTGACTTGAGAGAAATCACCCAACTCCCTCATGTTTCAGCTTCTTTAGGTGAAAGACGTTATTCATAGTGATCCTACCTGCACTGCCTCCCGGAATGATTTAGAGATCAACAGAGATAATTAGAGCAGCCCTAAAAAGCACTTAAAGTGCTACAGAAGGGTAGGATACCCTAACTCAAAACCTCTGAACACAATGTCCTTTGATGAATGATAAGCTGTCCTATCTGCTCTTGGTCTGCTACCATGTAACCTTATATTCTTTATCAGAATGTAAGTTCCTAGTGGGCAGGGATACCACCTTCCCCTTCATTTGTATTCCTGCAGCATTTTGCCTGGTGTTAGATACAGAGAAGGAACGAGCTAAACAGTGGCTAAGGAACAAGACTCCAGCCAAGGAGAAACATTTAAGTAGAAAAAGACAACGTGTGTCCAGGGAACTCATGGAAGGATGTAGGATCTGTTGGGATAAGACAGGCAGAAACAAAACAAATGAACTAGGAAAGGACTAGTGTCTAGTTATGAAGTTTTCCAGGTTCAAATAAACCCAGGTTAGGGCGGCCCTTGTACTTCCAGATTCAGAAAAGAACAAAACCTTCAAACCTCTGAAGGTTTGCCAATCACTAATTATATGGCAATTATTCTATTTTGGGCTTTTGCTAATGAGATCTGGGAAGTGTCTTAATTACCCAAAATTATGAAAATAATTTCAAACTTGACTCTAGGGCTAGTTTTACTCCACTTAGGAAGTAAAACATAAGTGAATGTACACGGGGTTATTTTTTATTAAGAAACAGTCTGCATTTGCTGGAACTGTAGGCTCAGATGTTTCCTATTGCAAACTCAAGTCTGCAGCAGCCCAGCACTTTCATGTTCGAAGTTTTAGGCATAATTGCACTGTCACTATTGTGTTTGATAGACCGCTGGTGGATTTTGGTAATTTCCAGATAAATGTGATGTCTTTATGGTGCTCTAAAAATCCCTAAGTGAACAGAAGGTGAAGCACGGCCTAGAAGTGGGAGTAGATAGAAGAGAGAATGGAAAGCTTATTACATGATATATTCTTTACTCGTCTATTGCCTTCCCATAGCCCAAAGAAAAAGAAACTTTCTCAGATTATACAACATCTTATTTTTATATATTTTTGTCATTTATAACTTGTTTTTGTAATGGTACAAGGCAGGAGGATCTAATCTTTTTTTTTTTTTTTTTTCTCTGTTGCACATTGGAAGAATGAATTGTCTTGGGCCACACTTTACATACACAGATATTAAGGAAAGCTGATGAGCAAAAGAGGTCTGTACACACTTTTCCTGATATCTGACACTAGATAAGCAAAAAAGTCCTCCTAAAATCAGCATGTGGCCCATGGGGCCGCAGGTTGGACACCCATGAAGGGAAGAGAGTTCAGTATGGTAAGACAACCATCGTTGGTCCTACTTATTAACTATATTGCCTTAAGAAAGTTACTTATTATCTCTGTGTCTCAATTTCCTCAGGTATAAATCCAGGTATTAATTGTATCATTCCACAGAGTTAATTAGAGCTAGCACATGTAAAGTCATCAACATAGCCTCGGTTAGGAGTCAGCAAACAATGGCCTATGGGCCACATCTGGCATGCTGACTGTTTTCTTAAATAAAGTTTTATTGAGACACAGACATACCCATTCACTTGTCTGTATTGTCTATGGCTGCCTCCATGCTGCAACGGTAGAGGTGAGTAGTCACCACAGAGACTGTATAAACTGTCAAGTCTAAGTTATTTACTCTCCAGTCCTTTACAGAAAATGTTTGTTGACCTCTGTTCAAGAGAAATGCTATAGCACTGATTAAATGATGGCTATTAGAGCAGCTGGAATATAGAAATAGCCATTTTGCAAATAAAAGAAGAGAAACTCAATACTTAAGGCAGCAAAGCTAGTGCCACGCCAAGAACAGGCTCCTATCATCTGACTCAATGTTTTTTCCACTACAGTTTACTGACAGGCTGAGTTGGCAATGGTGGTCAGTCAGTGGCTGAGGCCTCCACTTTGACTTCTAAAAGGGGTACACCTGCTTGTAAGTCCTACCAGCTCAGAGTCACCACAATGCAGGCAAGGATGCTGAGAAATCCAACCACTACCATGTTTTCCAAAGTACTTTCTGTTGAACAGTATTATGACTTGGCTTAAAAACAGGGTGCTGTGGTCTAACATATTTGTGAAAGGCTGAGTTAAAGAGGTTTCTTTATTGCAGGACTTTTTGGAGTCTTCATGGCATTAGCACATTTTGAATCTCCAAGAGGATGGAGTGAGCAGTGCTTCCCAAACCAATCCATGCCATGAGTTACCAAGCAGAACTGGTGGTCTTCGAAACATTCATTGGGAAATGCTTTCTGGGCTCAAAAACAGGATTTTCCCATTTCTGGGAAGAAACTATTACTCTCTATGCCCAAATTAATTTTAAAATTAATTTAAAGAAATTAAAACCAAATAAATGCCCTTTTAATTACAGCTGAAGCATCTAGTGCCCAAACGTTTCCCAGGAGTTACAGCTGGAAACATATGCTTGCCGAGGCCGCTGACAAAAAGATTTAAGTAGAAGTTTATTCTCCTTCTAATCTTCCCAGACTTTCATAATTCTGGGTTGACCACGAGACAATCAAGATCATCTGTTCTATGTGGAAAATCAGAAATGGAACAAGTGAGAGAACGTATTTCTATACAACATTTGCTACAATCACCTTCTACAAAACCAATCACTCTTAGAAACATCTGTAATGTATGAAACCCTTACAATTGACTACAATCTTGTGGTAATGACTTAATTATGCCTCCCAAAGATATCCCCTTATTCCAGAAGCCTGGCAACAGATCTGTGATTCTGTGGTTCCCTCTCATATTTCTCTCCCCATTGTGTCCTTTAATTCAATCCCAACTATGAAAGTGGGAAACGTTTCTAAAGCTTTGGTCTCCAAATGCTTTTTCAGCACCACGGCCTTCATTCTGCTGCCCCTCTTTTTTTTTTTTTTTTTTCTTTTTACACATGTTTCCCCAGTTCTAAAGCCCAATGGGAACAAATGCTGAGGCCCCATCACAGTCCTCAGAGCCCGGCCCCCAGGCTGCCTTCCTATTCCCCATTTATAACTCTGTAACATTCACCTCCCTTGAAATCTCTCTTCACTGGACTGTAAGTTCATGGTGTAGAACTGTCTTGCCTACCACTGTCTGCTGACAGAGTAAGCCAGTGACTGGCACCTAGGAGATGTAAACTAAAAGTTATGTCTGCTGATCTCTGGCTCACTGGGAAAACTGGCTCACAGCTGGCAAGGAGGAAGAATTTCCTATATTTTCCAGACACGTCATTCAAGTATTAATAGTAATGTAAGAATTGTTGGCGAGTTGTAGAAGGAAGTGGGAAGAATCTGGAGAAAACTAGAGAAGACTTCTCAAGGATGGTGGCAGTTTAAGAAGAAAATCCTGAGACTTTGGAAGGAAAAGAAGAGAAAAGTGGTCTTGAGACTGAAATACTTAGGCGGTAAATTATAGAAAACAGAAATAGACTCCGAATTAGTGCCTGCAATGAGGATACTATGTCAAATACAATCCTAAGTGTTTAGAAAATTGTGTCTGATAGGGAAAGAGTCTAAAACAATAGAGAAACACGTGCAGATTGTCTGCTATGCGTTTGAAAAAGTATCTCAAAACAGACGGGGAAAGGGGAGAGAGAAGAGACATTTCCGGACCTGATCAATCTCACGGGCTGGCAGGGTAACCATATATGAAAATATTTAAAAGTAACTGTGTGGGGTCGTGCCCGTGGCTCAAAGGAGTAGGGCGCCCGCCCCATACACCGGAGGTGGTGGTTTCAAACCTGGCCCCGGCCAAAAACTGCAAAAAAAAAAAACCCCAAAAAACTGTAATAACTGTTGTCATTCATTCACTATTTCATTCATGCTACCACACAATAAACATTACTTAGCACTTACTGTATACCTATCAGTGTGCTGCAAAGAGGCCGGAGTGAGCAACTCCATGAGGGGGAGTCCCAGAAACTATCACATGCTACCTGCCATTTCAGCTGACTATCCTTTGGGGCTCTTTTTAAAAATAGTTATCACAATTAAGTTTTGATTCTGATCTCCTTTGGATCAGTCGTGTGAGAAATTCTTCAGATGTAATATAAATACATCCCTTCTTCAATCACAGATACATAGACTCCTGAAACCAATTCTTCTTAGCCACTCTGCTGGGGACCTAGTGGGAAAATGATATGTTTTTAAAAAATCATAAAATTAAAAAAAAAGAAACATTTATAATGAGAAGATAGAAAATGTAACAGCAGTGAGCATGAAATGAGAGCTTACTGTTTGCTCTGTGTCAGGCTCTACACCTGTGGTTCTCAACCATCCTAGTGCTGCGACTCTTTAATACAGTTCCTCATGTTGTGGTGACCCCTAGCCATAAAATTATTTTTTATTTTCTTTCAGTTCTTGGCTGGGGCCGAGCTTGAACCCGCCACGTCCGGCATATGGGGCTGGCGCCTACTCCATCGAGCCACAGGCGCTGCCCCCATAAAATTATTTTTGTTGCTACTTCATAACTGTAATTTTGCTACTGTTATGAATCGTTATGTAAATATCTGATATGCAGGATGTATTTAGGCGACCCCTGTGAAAGGGTCATTCCATCCCCCAATGGGTCGTGACCCACAGTTGAGAACTGCTGCTCTAGACAAAGTGCTTTGAGTGCGGGGGCTTATAATTACTCCTTAGGTATCGGTATCAGGTTTTCAGTTGAGGCATACGTGGCTTAGGAAAGTTAGGTAACTTGGCCAAGGTCACCTAGTACAGGTGGGAGTCACTCTGTAGTCTGCCTGATGTCAGGATCAGAGCCCATCTCACGGTGTTCTTTGTATATCACTTTCCCATAGTAGGAGGGGAGGGAGGGGGCGGGAGGGGGCGGGAGGGGTGAGCGGTGGGAGGGAGAGAGAAAAGAAGTGGAGTGGGGACACCAAGTGAAAGCAGAAAGAGACCAAACTCTCAAAAGGGGTTTGGCAATTGAAAAGTTTCTGAAAAGTATCCACACTGCAGCCAGAAGGATCTGGGTTCAAATCCTGATTCTACAGAATGAACTCAGGGAACAGGTAATGTTTCATAGGCAGTTGGGGGTAATAAATAGTTGCTTCCTTCTCTACCATCTTTGATCTCCAGAGAATGACCAGTAACTAGTTTGATACGTTTCTCTATTTCAGGATAGTCTTCTCACAAGGAAGAAGGAACTGAACAGTAAACTCTTTGTAAGCACAGCTGAGCTCACCTCACACACAAAGTGCTTCAAACGTTTAAACCCGGGCTTGCCTTTCTGAAGAAGGAGTCCATAGAGAACTAGAAATTAACGTGTTTCTGAATTACTCTCAAACACGTAACACGCCATTTTTTTTCTTTCTTTTTTTTTTTTTTTAAATAAAGGACACATTTTTCCAACATGACTTAACTCTGTGATAATTAAATCCATTTAAAATAAACATTCCAAACAAGCTCACCTCAGGGCTGAGAAAAGAAATAACATGTCCTTGTAGCGTGATCACAAATAATATTATTTATCCTTTTAAGACTTAATGAGAATAAAGCCATTTTTAAACAGATGTTTATTGTATTCTTGCTCCATTCAACTTTACTTTTTGTTTATTTTCTGCACATTTTTTAAAAAAATTAAATCATAGCTCTGTACATTAAAGCAATTATGGGGTACAAGGTGCTGGTTTTATATACAATTTGAAATATTTTCATCAAACTGGTTAACACAGCCTTCACTGCATTTTTTTAGTTATTGTGTTAAGATATTTATATGCTACCCTTAGTAGATTTAACATGTACCCTTGTAAAATGCACCTTGTAAAATGCACCATAGGTGTGGTCCCACCAATTACCCTCCCTCTACCCGTCCTCCCCCCTCCCCTTCCCTCCCTCCCCTCTTTCCCCTTCATCTTGGGTTATGGTTGGGTTATAGCTTTCATATGGAAGTGTGGATACTTATAAATTAGTTTCATAGTAGAGCTGAGTACATTGGATACTTTTTCTTCCATTCTTGAGATACTTTGTTAAGAAGTGTATGTTCCAGCTCTATACATGTAAACATGAAAGAGGTAAAGTCTCCATCTTTTTTAAGGCTGCATAATGTTCCATGGCGTACATATACCACAATTTATTAATCTATTCATGGGTTGATGGGCACTTGGGACTTCTTCCATGACTTAGCAACTATGAATTGGGCTGGAATAAACATTCTGGTGCAAATATCTTTGTTATAAAGTGATTTTTGGTCCTCTGGATATATACCTAGTAGAGGAATTGAAGGATCGAGTGGCAGGTCTATTTTTAGATCCCTAAGCGATCTCCAAACATCTTTCCAAAAGGAACGGATTAGTTTGCATTCCCACCAGCAGTATCTGGACATTTTGGGGTTATGCTGGTTTGCTGGCATTTTTCCCACTTTAATTTCTTCTAGTTGAAAAAAAAAATTGTATTAAAACGTTACAAAATTTGATGTACTCAAGATAGCATTATTTTCTTAAATTCTCATCACTGTGTATGACATGGAACGAGCCCCCTGCTGTAGCAGCCCACATAGCCCATGGCTAGGAGGAGTGATAGTTGTAAGAAATACCTGTATAGCTCAATAATGGAACACCTTGGTGGAAAGGGCATGAAGAGGGATTTAGCTCTCCTAACAAGCATGAGAGCTTGTGAGATGAGAGCAGTGGTGAATTTGCAGTCTCTACACCTGTGGTGTTGAGAGGCACGAGATCAGCCTTCTATTAGGCAGGAGGAGAAGGCAGTCGAGAGCATGCGCATTCTATCATGGACCTGATTACTCTGACTCTGTCTCCTCTGCTGCCTGCAGAACGCTAGTATGGTGTCTCTGCTGAAGATCACTAAGCTCTGCTAAAGACTAAGATCTATCTATTCTCAGATTGCTTCACTCTCTCAAAGACTATCTCTCTCCTGTCAGCTAAAGTAAAGCCCTCAGGCACCTAAGAGCAATTGTTTCTGAGCAAGGTAGCTTAATGGTCTACGCCAGGAACCTAGTTAAGCCGGGCCAAGACCTGGCCAGTCCCGTGCCCTGACAAGCGGTGGCAGCAGTGGGCTGTGACACCCTGCACTACCTTAATTAAATAGATTTCAGCTTATCTTCTGACTTAGTTGTCAGGGATTTCTGGGAGTCAATGATCATCCGCATTGGGATGAAAGTACAGGACACATGGCAATTTCTTAACAGCAACTACATTAATTTCTTTTCCTCACTGGGAATTGTGAAATTAAGTTTGGGAGAGATGTTTTAAATCTTCCATCTTCTCTTCACTCTTTTCCCCCGACACCACTTAGTCTAGGTATTCCATCACTGCCTAAATGACCTCTGACAAAGAAAAAAATAAAGAGAGCAAAAACCAGGTTGGCCCCATCATAATGTCCAGAAAGAGAACTCTCGCCGGGGGTGGGCTCTGAGCAGGTGATAAGACTGGAATAGCTGGAATACTATTCAACGGTTTCATATCATAGATGGAAAACAAGATTCAGGAGCTAACATGGTTTGTTGAAGACCGTCGACTTATATAGGGAACTGCATTCCACACTTTCTGACTCCCAAACCAAAGACCTTTCTATTCCACCACTGAAGTCAGGGGACCCAAGTTATAGTCTAGTCTGTAACAAATTAGTGTAATCCTTTTTTTTTTTATTGTGCTAAGATATGTGTAACAGGTTACCATCTTAACTATTTTTAAGTATATAGTTTAGTGGCATTAAGTACATTCACATGATTGTACTATAAGGTCACGGTGGCTTCACTGAGGGTACAATAAGCCACCGTGACCTTAATTGTCATTAAATATCCTCATATCAAAATTGAGTACATAGGATTCATGCGTCTCCATTCTTGTGATGCTTTACTAAGAATAATGTCTTCCACTTCCATCCAGGTTAATACGAAGGATGTAAAGTCTCCATTTTTTAAATGGCTAAATAGTATTCCATGGTGTTCATATACCACAGTTTGTTAATCCATTCCTGGGTTGGTGGGCATTTAGGCTGTTTCCACATTTTGGTGATTGTAAATTGAGCTGCAATAAACAGTCTAGTGCAAGTGTCCTTACAATAAAAGGATTTTTTTTCCTTTTGGGTAGATGCCCAGTAATGGGATTGCAGGATCAAATGTGAGGTCTAGCTTGAGTGCTTTGAGGTTTCTCCATACTTCCTTCCAAAAGGGTTGTACTAGTTTGCAGTCCCACCAGCAGTGTAAAAGTGTTCCCTTCTCTCCACATCCATGCCAGCATCTGCAGTTTTGAGATTTTGTGATGTGGGCCATTCTCCCTGGGGTTAGATGGTATCTCAGGGTGGTTTTGATTTGTAGTTCTCTAATATATAGGGATGATGAACATTTTTTCATATGTTTGTTAGCCATTTGTCTGTCTTCTTTAGAGACGGTTCTGTTCATGTCTCTTGCCCATTGATACATAGGATTGTTGGCTTTTTTCATGTGGATTAATTTGAGTTCTCTATAGATCCTAGTTACCAAGCTTTTGTCTGGTTCAAAATACGCAAATATCCTTCCCATTGTGTAGGTTGTCTCTAAGCAAAGAAACAAAATCTTATTAGTATTTCATTTCAAAGGGAGGGAAAAACGGTTGAGAAACACTGGTTTATGTTACAATCTCTGGCCCTTATGTTGCTTGAGTGGCCCCAGCGCAGAACTTTGGGATGTCACACACTGTCAGACCTCACCCTCCGGAGGAGCTCTCTCAGCCCCTGGCCCTGTATTTTGTGCATTACCTCAACCTCCTGAATGGGTTCTGTTGTCACTGGCCCAGATGTCCCTGCCTTGCCCCTCCCTCCCCAGGCAGCTCTACTCTTCTTCTCGGCCTTCCTGCCTAGGGCAGGTGTTGGTCAGGGAGGTCCGAAGTGGCCTGAAGCCCCACAGGAAGAGGATCAGCGTCTCCCAGCCCAGGAAGGAGGGCAAGATGAATCTGTCTGTTTGGGCATGGATTGGAGCAGAGCCTGAGGTTCTGAGGGCTCCCCAGGGAGCCAGCCGGTTTGGTTTGGGTGGTTCAGCCCCTGAGGCCAATTCCTAGGAGTGCAAAAGCATGAACAGTTGTTTATGAGTTAATGAGACCTCATTTCTGACTCAGAGATACACCTCTTGACTCTTGCCCTGGCCCTTGGAGGCCAGGCCCTGTGGAAACAGGCCTGTGCATCCAGGGTCATGATGGGACGGGTCTGTGTGTACAAGGCTGTGATGAGACAGGCTTGTCCCTGTATACAAGGCCCTGAGGGAACAGGCCTGTGTGTACACAGTCCTGAGGGGACAGGCCTATATGTATAGTCTGTGATGGGACAGGCCTGTGTGTACAAGGTTCTGAGGGGGCAGGGCTATGAACGTATAGGCCTGTTCATGTAGATAAGGCTGTGAAGGGACAGCCCAGTTTGTGTGAGAGGCCAAGAGTGTGGTCCACCCCTGAGGGCCAGCATCTGTTTACAGAGTTGTAAGATTGTCCTGTTTCTAAGTCCAGGGTCCTGACGTGAGAAGCTCAGGTGTGCACAGCCCCCAGGCTGTGAGCACATGCCTACCCCGCTGGTGAAGGACCCCCCAGAAGCAGGATGCGTCTGCCTTGCGTAGCCTGAGCTTCTGGTGCCTGCAGTCTTTTTGGTTCCTAAGAGGGGTTCCTCAAGCCATTGGACAAAAGTCTTGGAAACCAATATGATTTTATCCCCAGGAGAAGCTGGGTCACTAAGAAGAGCCCCAGAGTTGGGGCACAAGGAACAGACTGCACCAGACAAGAAGCCACCTGTCTTCCTGCCCCAGGCTGACAGGGCAGAGGACTGAGCGTGGCTCTGGGAAAGTCCCAGCCCAGGTTTACATCCTCTCTGGCTATCTGCCCTTGCCATGATACCTCCCCAGGGTGGCTACAGCCTTGTGGTCAGCTCTGTCCAGACTTCTGTTCCTCTCCTATGCAGTGGGGGAGTATGGAAACGAATGTGAGTGGGCATGCAGGGTGACTCCTTTGTGAGTATGTTAGATATGGAGCATTGACTTGGGCTTCAGTTTTCTCATCTGTGAAATGGGGATGAGAACAGCATCTTGCTTGCCGGGTGGTCATGAGGGTCAAATGCTCTATTTGTACAGCAGGTGGAAAGGACCCTGGCAGGGGCCAGTGAGTGTCATGGGCATCACTGTCTGTGTCTCTGGGTGGGTCTGGGGCTGTGTGGTGGCTCAGCCCCAGTGGACTGCAGGCCTGGGAGATCTGAGACTGCGTGTGAGCTCTGTCCTCAAGAGACTCTCTGCCCCACACAGGCCACCGAGTGTCTCCCAGGTTCACAGAGCATCCCCTATGCCTGGCACTACTAGTGCATTTGTTCCCTGGAGCCTCGTGGCAGTGCGAGGCTGTGGACCCCGTCTTAAAGAAGATGGCTGGACAACATTGCCAAAGCCTGCAGCTCTAGTGAGGGTCAGAGTCTCGTGTCCACCTTCTGAGCCTATAGATCAGCCTGTTCCACGTTCGGAGCCCCTGCGGAGAGACAGCCACTGTCAGGGTCCCCTGCACACAGGCAAAGAGCCTGAGGCTCAGAGAAGGGAAGGCTGTGGGACTGGAAGCCAAGGGCCCGGAGAAACTCTAGACTCTCTCATCCCCACCTGGCCACACCCTGGGAAGGCAGGCTCCTTCACCCTCATCCCCACACAGCTGAAAGAAAGGACTGGGGGCTGCTGCCCTCCCCTGTGCTCCTTGCTAAGGGCCAGGCCAGAAGAGGTGTCCCTAGAGGAGGAGAGAGCCCGAGGGTCAGCACAGGACCGTCCCGAGGGTGTCTTTGACCTCTGACCCTCTGGCTCTGACCTCCTGTTCCCCTCCCGGAAGTGGGAGCCGCCCTAGAGCAGAGCTGCTTCTGGTGTCCCACAGCTGCGGCCCCCACCTCCCCTCTCCACCAAACTATAAATTCGTCCCCAGCTTGTGGTCCTGAGCGTTTAGCTCAAGCTGAGCCCCAGACGCCCCTGGCCCTTGGTTCCTGCACCACTGACAGGGCACTTAGCCCTGCACCAGGATGTGCCCACACCTCACTTGTGTCATTGCCTCACTGGGTTGAATCCTCACAACCCTGAGGAAGGGCCTGCTCCCCACCCCTTTACCCATTTTGCAGATGTGCAAATTGAAGCTGAGAGAGTAAACCTCACTTTGGGCCACACAGCTATTCAATTGCAGAGCTAGGATTTGAACCTAAGTCTGACTGAGTCCAGAGCCTGGGACCTTCATCAGCAGAAATGTCCCTCTGGGCACATGTCCCACAGGTTTGCCTGTGAGTGCGTGCACAGACTCAGACACATGCCCAGGACAGTCCTCACCCCTGTGTTTGTGCTTCTGAGCAGCGCCGTCCCTCCTTTCTGTTCTCATGGCTGTGTGGTCCAACCTGCGGGTTTTTGTTTTGCAAGGCTTTGCATGGGGCTTTACGTTTGTCACTGAGTCTTGCTGATGTCACTGTGAGTGTCATATAACGTGACCTCCGGCTTGGTAAGCCCTGTTTCTCACAGGGAAGAGCTAATTGCCTTTTCCTGTTGGACAGCCCACTGTCAGACCACCTCCCCCAGGGCCTGGGGGATCACCTGTCTCTATGTCTGCCCCAAATGTGCCGCACCATCGTGTCCCTGATTCCGAAGTCCAGGCTCTGTCTGAGCAGAGCTGGCCTCGTTCCTGACTCCCCTCGCATTGGACCATGCTCTGGCTAGGCTCGTCCCCTCTGGCCCAGGATGTCCCTTTGTTTTGAGGGAAGACACTGCCCTTCAGCCTGCTGCCCTCCGTATTACCCACCCAGCCCTCAGAGCTGCCTTCTCTCTCTGGGTCTCTCCCCTTCTCCTCCTCTGCCTTTCCGCAACCATGTCAGGACAGCAGCCCCCTGTACCTGCCAGCCCTCAGCCTTGAGGAGTTCCTCCCAGGCTCCGTCCGTTTTTACAGGTACACTTTAGCAGTGGTGGCCGGGCTTGCGGGCCGCCCTGCCAGCTTCAGTAGAGCATTGCAGCTCCCACAAAGAGTCTTTCTAATGGCTGCGTAAGAGTCTGTGAAGAGGTTGTGTACGGAGTAATTTGCCAAAGGGCTCCACTGTTCTTGGTAGTTAGAGTTGTCCGCAGTTCTTAATTGTAGATAACGCAGTCCAGACTGTCCATATCTAAGCTTTCACTTCTTTTCAAATACTTTTTTTTTTTTTTTTTTGATGGCAGATTTCTAGAACACAGTTACTGGGCCAGAGAGGAGAGGTATTTTTTTCTTTTGTGGCTCTTACTACATATTGCTAGTTTGCTCCCAAAAGAATGATGTCTAGAACACTTGAGGGTCAGGACACAGGGCCAGACCTCCTGGATTCCAATTCTGACTCCACCACCTGCTGGTGTGCAACTCTTCTTCCCCTCCCAGGTAAAATGGGATTTGTGATAAGAACAAGCTCATTAGGTTCCCGTGGGGATTAAATGGGTTAATAGCTATAAAGAACGGACAGCAGCACCTGCTATATGGTAACTACTCAACAAATGTTCTTTCTTCTTCTTTGATGAACAAGAACACAGAGGGAAATAGGCCTTTTGTGTAGAAGCCTTTTAGAAGCAGGGCTGCAGAAGAAGGAAGGCACCTGCTTGGCACGCAGGCCACCGCCCCACTGAGCCCGTGCAGGCATCACTAATCCATGCCTGCATGCTTCCCCTGAGGCAGCTCTTCTTGATGTAGCTCCTGCCTGTTGACTGACTGAGGGTGAGTGGAACCATCTCCTCACCCCTGTCCTGCTGACCTCTTAGGCCCATAGTGCAGTGAGTATTACTAGAATCCAGGTCCAGCACCCATGGCCCTTGCCTGCGCCTCCTGGGTGCTAGTTCACAGGAGCCACTGGAGCTTCCGGACAGTCCTGTTTTCCAGGCATCCTGCTCTCTGAGAAGGAAGGTGTAACAGAGGCAAGGCAAGGATGGCTGGGAATTGGCCTCTGTCCTCTCAGGTCCAGCCACAGGCTTGCTTTATCCAGGTTGAACAGGGAGGAATAACATCCAGATTAATTTCTGGCACTCAAAGAGGGCTTTGTGATATCTTAAGAGGGGATCAAAGGAATTGAGTAGAGACCTGGCAAAGGAGGGGCTTTCTCCAGGAGGCAGGGGGCCGACCCCACTCCAGGCCTGCGGGAGGACCTCAGCCGGAAGTGCGGCTGGTGACAGAGCCGAGGCCCTGGCACACTACCGAGCAAATATAGCGTCTCTGTGCCTATGGATTCAGCAGACTCTGGGGAGGAGGCCTTTGGGGGTCCAGGGGGTGTTCTCCGGGGAGGAGGCCTTTGGGTCATCAGGGACCCTGTAACGAATGGCAAAGGGAGCTTCAGAGACTGAAACTAACAAGTGGCAGAGGGTTGGGCAGCCTTGGGGAGGAGGCTCATGCTCCCATGGGTTTTCTTCACGGTAGAGGGAGAGAAAAACAGTTACTAGGCACCTACTAATGCCAGGAGCTGTGCTGGAGGCTCTTCTGTGTTTGAGTCCATGAAATCTTCTCAAAGTTTGGTTAGGCCCATCTTGAAGGAGAATCTGGGAGAGCAGAGGGAATTGTCTAGGGCAGGCGTCCTCAAACTTTTTAAACAGGGGGCCAATTCACTGTCCCTCAGACCGCTGGAGGGCCAGACTATAATTAAAAATAAACTATGAATAAATTCCTATGCACACTGCACATATCTTATTTTGAAGTAAAAAAACAAAACGGGAACAAATACAATCACACCGCCTCATGTGGCCTGCGGGCCGCAGATCTAGACCCTGGTCTAGGATCACACAGCAGGACACAGGCAGGGATGGGATTTGGCCCAGGGGCAGGCCTTCCAGCGTGTTCAGGCTGAATCCGTGGAATCTCCACTTTCCCCAACTAGAGCTCTCTTTGGAACCAACACAAGACCTTTTTGTCAGATTTTTTTTTTTTTTTTTTTTTTTTTTTTGTTGGGGCTTCATTGTGGGTACAATAAGCCAGGTTACACTGATTGCATTTGTTAGGTAAAGTCCCTCTTGCAATCATGTCTTGCCCCCAGAAAGTGTGGCAGATTTTTAAATAAACTTCTCATCGAACGATAAAATACATCTGGAAAAGTGCACAGATCAAAAGTACTGTTCAATGAATTTGCACAAATACAAGCCGCCCATGTAACCAGAACCAGCTCAGGAAGGTGTGGCTTCTCCCCGGCACCTCCCCAAGGAGGAAGGTGTGGCTGCCTCCCCGGCGTCCCCCTGGGCCCCTCTCCCCTCATGGGCAGCCAGTACCCTGACTTGTAGCAGTGTGGGTTGGTTTTGCCAGTCTTTAAACTTTACGTAAATGAACTCGTACCCTCAGAACTCTTCTGTGACTGGCTTTTGTCGCTCAAAATTAGGTTCTTATGAGTTATCTATGTTGTGTATAGTGATAATTTATTCGTTCACGTTGCTGAACAGTGTTTTATATGATCGTATTCCAGTAACTTGTCCATTCTCTTATGGATAGATCTTTCCGGTTTGAGGCCATTGTAACATTCAAGGGTATGTCTCGTGGTGAACATAAGCCCATATTCCCGTTGAATATATGCCTGGAGAGTTTTTGGGCCACAGAACAGACTAAACTGTCACCTTTAGTCGATGTTGCTCAGTGGTTGTGCCAGTTCACGCCTCCTCCAGCAGCGTGTCTCTAAGACTGTTTGACAATTGCATTTATTAAATGTTTTAAAATACTGAAAAAGACAGAATTTTTGAAATTTCCCTCTGTCCCAAACCTTTGTTAACACTTTTTAAGTTAAAAAAAAAAAATTGAGCTATTATCTACTCATAAAAACATCCCCACATCTTAACTTTTGCGTGAGGAGTTGGGGTTGTTGTATTGACCTGAATAACCATCAACCAAATCTCTGTCACCCCGGAAAATTTCCTTGTGTCCCTTCCCAGCCAGTCCCTTTCCCTGCCAGATAATCTCTATTAACATTTACACAAAATTAAACGTATGCACACATGTAATAATTCTAAAGAGGATTCAAAGTTGGTCTCCACCTCCTTCAAGTGCATTATCCCCATGGTAGTCAGCTTCTCAGCAGTTTTGTGAACATTCCTATCGATGGATCGGTCTATCTATCAGTCTATCTATCAACATAGCCTCACTCTGTTGCCCTGAGTAGAGTGCCGTGGCATCACAGCTCACACCAACCTCAAACTCCAGGGCTTCAGTAATTCTCTTGCCTCCGTCTCCTGAGTAGCTGGGACTACAGGCATCTGCCACGACGCCTGACTAGTTGTTTTGTTTTTATAGAGACAGGGTCTCACTCTTGCTCAGGCTGGTCTGGAACTCCTGAGCTCAAGTGATCCGCTCTCCTGAGCCTCTCAGAGTGCTAGGATTACAGGTGAGAGCCACAACGCAGGCCTGAACATTCCTTTTTAAACTCCACTCTATTATCCATTATGTTCCGCACCTTGCTCCTTCTCCTTTAGCTGCGTACAGCTCTATGTCTCCATGGGAACACAGACAGATCCATTCCCTCACTACGCAGTTTCCCAGTATTCCATGCAGAGGGGGTTCAAGATGAATGGGGTAAAATACCGTTGCCCACATGGGGAGACTGCGATCCTGACAGAAAGGAGAGGTTTGTTGACAAGTGTCTACTGTCTGTGGGTCACGCAGCACACAGCACCTTGCTGCCCAGGTCTCATCCTTGGGGAGCTGGATTTGCAACAGGTACCTGGGCTGCCAAGGCTTTCCTTGCATGGCCTCTTCCAGTCAGAGGTCCCCTGCCCTCTGTTGGGCCATACCTGGGCTTTGGGGTGGTTGAGACCACCCCAATTTCTGTGTGTCTTGGACCTCAGAAGTGGCACATAACACCAGCTTTCCAAACATCCAAGAAAGAAGTGGCATTTGTGGGTTGTTACTTTTTCCAGGCTAGGAAGGCGGGACCAGAGCATCCCTGTTCCTCCAGCGCATACTTTGATGGGCTGGTGAGTCACAAGCCACACAAAGGGGTTTTTCGCATAAATGGATGAACTTCAGGCAGAATTTTGTTGTTGTTGTTTTTTTTTTTCTCTTTCTTGTTTTCAAAGATAAGCTTTTAACACATAAATGGGAGGTAGTGTGTTGATCAGCAGGTCCCTGTGTTCTGCAGGAGTCTGCAGGGGGTCCCTTCTGCAGTTGGTGGTGGGTAGAGGAGTCCCTGGAATTAGGCTGTTCATCTGCATGAGGGTGGCACCATGGTGGGGTCCAGTCCAGAAGGGGAAGGTGACCTACTGTTCTTGCACTGGGCTCCGAGGTTCCCACCTGCCTGCCCGTTGGCTTGGAGACAAGGCCCAACAGACTCTGAAAAGAGCAGCAGCTGTCCCCACAGAGGAATCAGGCCCTCACCTCGCCCGGAGACACCCCGAGGGGCAGCTAGCTCAACTCTCTGGGAGGAAAGGTGTTTGGGAGAGAGGCTAATTGACCAAGAGATGGTGCCAAAACCACCTGTGTCCTGCTCCCTGGAGGACCCCTGTGCATTCTTAGAGCCAAAAGAGAGTTTTGCAAAAAGTCCTACAACCGGCAGCAACCCACTTTTGGAAGACCTGAGGCTGCTCCTAAGAGACCTGGGGGCCTATAGTGGCTGAGTGCTGGGGGAGGGGTTGTTGTTAAGGGGGCTGGAGAACCAAGAGGGCCTGTACCTGCCTGGGCCAGACCTTCTGGGGACTGGGCTGAATCTGACCTCTATCTGGGAGCACAGGGTCCTCACAAAGCACACTTAGGATGTCAGGGCCCAACTGAACATGGGCCGGAGAAGGCAGCAGGCTCAAGCAGACCATTCCTGTCCCTGCACTCTTGAGGGCTTTGTCTGTCTGCATTGAATTTTCCATCCAAGGGGCCCTTATCTCATCCCAGGCTTCCTGGCCACTGCAGACCCAGGGATTTTGAAGCAGCAGCTCAGTGGTTTTCAGAGTGGGGTTCACAGGCCAGCAGCATCTCGATCACCTAGAAACTTTCTAGAAATGCCAATCTTCTGTCTGGAATTCTAAGGGGGAGGTGAGAGTGCATCAGGCTATCTGAACACGGATTCCAATGCCTGCCGGAGTTTGAGAACCACTGCAATAGCTTGAAGGAGGAGGAAGGACCATCCAGGGCCCGTTGAGCACCTGCTGTGTTTTGTCATCGTTGTCCTGTGTAAGCTGCACAGTGTCCCCGGGTGTCAGATTAAATGACCTTCTGGGCTCCAGGGCAGAGCCACACTCGGGCTCTGAAGCCTCCTCTGTACCTGTTGTCTTGTTGCTGGGTCCCTCACAGCCTGAGATCTACAAATGACTAAATGTGGCCCCCGCTGTGGGGCTACTCTGTCCCCTCCATTTATGACTTGGAATTTACTGTGTGGGCACCACTGAACTCTGCCTCCCTGCATCCACCCTGGGCTTGGCGAGTAGAGTTCTAGATGGGGCCTCACCAAGGGAAGGCAGGAAGGAGGGTGCCTTGTTGTGCACTCAAGCATGACTTCACTACCTGGCTTGAAATGCACCTTAGAGACCAACCTTAAGTTCGTTTATTAGGAAACTGGGTCCCTTCATAAGTTAAGGCTCCTTGTAGTAGGAGCTGGTGACTCCAGCCCAGAGGAGGCTGCCAGGCCAGGAATGGAGGCCAGACCACGCAGGGAAGTGATCAGATATCCTTTGAAGTGCTGTGAGCAGTAGATAAAGTTCTTAGGAAAATAAACAGCGGAGGCCCCATTGAGATGCTACCGTCTGGAGGCATTTTCCTGGCAAGGGAAGCCCTTATTTGGGATATAGGATATATTTGCTTTCTTTATCAGGCCCAAAGGAAGCATCCCTGTTCCGTTCACTGTGTCTCCGGGCAGGGAAGCCCGTCCGGGCCGCCGCCTCCCACACGGCTGAGGAGGAGCAGGCTCTGCACGGCATCTGCATTTTCAGACTTACTTGGTGGAATGCTATTGAGCAGGGATGTTTCCTGAACTGCCTGAAAATGCCATCTCATGTTAATGATTACAAAGAGGTCCCCAGTTAATATTGGGTGCAAGGGGCTGTTTGGCATTGGACGGGCCTAGGGTAGGGGAGGGCGTGATCATTGAGGTTCAGGAGCTGAAGCTGGTGGTCCTGCCAGAAGAAAATGGCACACAGGGTGGACAGGAGGATTTCTGTTGACTTCATTTTTTAAAAAGTATATCCTCCCTCAGCCTGTGATATTTGAAGTATCTTACAAAAGCATGCAGACGGGGGAAATGAACACCTGTTCATTTACAGTGACAGCCACCAGGTGTCAAGAGAGAAAAGGACAGATGCACAGACATCTGTATAATGTGATGTCATTTTTTGTAAAATCAAAGGGGGACCCAAAAACCTCTCTATGTATTTGTATGTGATTGTGTATGACCCCAGAGAAAGACAGGAAGTGATGCACACCAGGGATCTGAACCTGGCCAGCCCACCACGCGTGTTGATTAGGGTGTCCTGTTTGCTTTTTTGGAACGTGACTCTGCCTGTTCATGCTGCTGTACCCCAGCAGCGCAACTGACAGAGCCTAGAATGTTTATTACCTGGCCCTTAGGAAAATGTTTTCTGAACCCTAATATGTAACATATCTGTTTCATGGTGTTAGCGTTGATGGGTGGGTGGGGGGGTAAGAGGAAGTGGGTAGAGGTAAAGCTTTTAAAAAAAAAGCCACCATGTATGATATGGCCTAATTTATGTGCAGTTTTACATTTGTGGGGGGGTGTGTGTGTGAAAGGGAATTCATGAAGTGGCGCTCCCCGTGAGCCTCACGTGATGGAGTGCTCACGCTCTTCCCCTCCTCCCTCACACTGTTCTGTGCGGTTCTGAACTGTTCGAAGCACATGTAGTATTACATTTGAAAAATCAGGTAATCTGCTATACTACCAAAAAGTAAAAAATAATAGGAGCTCAGATACTTCCAGTTCTAAGAATATAGGATTCTGTCCAATTTAAGAATTCTGCAGGAGGTATGGTTTCAATACCATGCCTAATTTCTGAAATTGTAGGGGATTTTTCCCTTTATTTTTCTTTTATTAAATGTGCAATGCCTGAACGTGGCTTCCTGCAAAGGTATGGAATATCACAGATAAAGCTGAACCCCACCCCCTTGGTGCTTCCCCCAAGCCACTTCCTTCTCCGAAGAACCCAGCTGTCCCCAGCCTGGCTTGGTCCTTCCTGGACGACCCCCAGCTTCAGCCCTGTGGATTAGAACAGTATACTGGGGGTGCCAAAAACAGTATATACATTTAAGCAATGTTACTACCTACGTATTACTTTCTGTTTGCCATAATCAGAAGTATCTGGACGCCGATGGTAACCACTTTGCGCACCTCTTATAATTCCAAAAGTCAAACGTGACTAGTATTCATCTTTTATTTTCAGTATGTACCGAGTATTATAATTTTAACACAGTTTTTTCCTTTCTAAAAATGTGCATAAGTTTTGGCGCTTGCAGTGTGTGTGCAGGCCACGTGGGAGGGCGCCCACAGGGGAGGGCGTCCATGCCTGCCTGTCTTCATAGCTTTAGCTCTGGTCATTCTTTGTAACTGCCGGGCAGTGTGGCTCTGTGCGTGGGCTGCAGTGAGACATTTCTCTGTTTGTGGACAGTTAGGGGGTTTCTGGTCACCTTTATTTTTTTTCTCAGAGGCTAACTATCTTCAATGTCTTTCTGAACCCAGTAGCTGCCCCTTAACCAAGCCTGAAAGGTCACATGTAATCCTCTCAGCAGCTGCGGGAGGCAGGTGCTACTGTTAGCCTCAGAGTCCAGGGGCGGGAGCAAAGGCTCAGGGAAGAGATGTAGTTTGCCTGAGGCTGCAAAGAAATCCAAATGCAGGCTGGGTTTAACAGGAGGCATACGCCTGAGAGCAAAAGCAGGGCCTTGCCTGAGCCCGAGTTCCCCAGGGTTTCCAGGTTGGTGGGACCCACAAATCCCTCTCTAGGGTGCTGTGAGGGGTGGGGGGTTCCCAGCTGAGTGCCCCAGAGCAGCACGAGGAACCTCTACAGATGGAGCCGTGTCAGACAGCACACACGCCCTCACGCTGCGGGGCCTCCCAGGGTCTAGGGATCAATCCTTCTCACCCTCACCTCCTCCAGCTTTTGTCAGGTGGGCCTGGGCCAAGGCCACTGAGCTGTGGGGCATCATGGCACGTGCTCCTGTGGGCAGGACGCATGTGCCTGGCCACAGGTGCACCAGACGGGGAGGGAGAGAGACTTCTCCCTGCTGCCCTGGTCAGACTAGCTGAGGTCACGTGAGTTCACTGGTGGCCCCCAAAAGATACATCCATGTTGAATTCCTATTATCTGTGACATTATTTGGAAAAAGGGTCTTTGTGCGTGTAATTAAGTTAAAGATCTTGAAATGAGGAGATTGTGCTGGATTAGCTGGTGGCCCTAAATCCAGTGACAAGTGTCCTTAGGAGAGACACACAGAGGAGAGGCAGACAGAGGGGCAGAAGGCTTGTGACCGTGAGGCAGGAAGTGGAGTGATATAGCCACAACCCAAATGCTGGAGTCTCCATATTTGGGTTCCTGAAAAAGTCATATGTTGAAACCTAATTCCCAGTGTGGGAGTATTAGGAGATGGGGGGTGATTTAGGCCACGAGGGTGAGGCACTCATGAATGGGATTAGCACCCTTATAGAAGAGGCTCCAGAGACCATGTGAGGACACTGAAGACACCTGTCTACATGCTGGGACGAAAGCCCTCGCCAGATACCAGTCTGCCTTGATCTGGGACTTTCAACCTTTAGAACTGTGAGAAATGAATTTCCCCTGTCTATAAGCCACCAAGTTTATGATACAGTAGGACCTCTGTAAGCTGACCACCCGAGGGACTGTGACATGCTACTCAACATCTGGAGGTGGTCTACATGAGGAACGAGACCTGCTGTGCTGATATGTACATGTGGTGTGTGTCCGGTCTAGGAAAGTGAGGTCACCTTGAGGAGGTGGTCATGGGGGAGGGGGTCAGCTCTGCAGGTTCTGCTGTACCTTGTTACGGCAGCCTGGACAGACTCAGACGCCAGTGAGCCTGGAGCTGCCACTGCCGGGTGACGCCTGGGATTTCATTCAGGAACCCGAGGAATTGACCGTGTTATCATCACTGCCAGGGCATGACACCTTAAAAAGGAAGGAAATAATGACATATGCTGCAATATAAATGAACCCGAGAACCTGGGCTGCTTTCATCTTTTGGTATTCTGAGTAATGCTGCTCTGAACACAGGTGTGTATCGGTACTTTTAAATACATCAGTGCCAAAAAAATACTCAGGTTCTAGGTTCCACCTTCCCCCAACACCAGTCTAAAGGGATTGGCCTGGGGGTGGCCTTTGTTAACCTTTGTTCCTGGAATTTTAAGTCCCCGGGTAGTTTTAATGTATAGCCAGGATCAGGAACCCTGGCAGGGTCCGTGGCTGGCAGGAAGGAGCCCCGGGCTTTCGGCTGGCCTGAAGAGGACTGCTGGGCTTGTGTGCAGCCTTGTGAAAGGGAAGCTCTGAGCCAGGATCCTCCCCCGCCGCACCTTTTTGCCAACGACCCTGTGCCAGCCACCTGTTGACGTCCTGCCTGAATTCTCCTGGAAGTTCCCCCTGCAGCATCCTGGGCCCCCAGGTGACTCTTCTGACATCACTGATGATGCGGGTGCCCAGGCAGGCAGGCCCAAGCCATCCCTGAGGGGCCAGAGGTTGATGCAGTTGCATCATGGGCTGGGAGCTGGGAGCAGGTAGCAGGGTGGATGGGGATGAGGAAGGGACAGGATGCCAGGTTGCCCCTGGGAAGAGAAAATCCAACAAATTCTGACAGCTACTATCTTCTGAACGCACAGTCCCAGGGACTGTGCTGCTCCACTGGGAAACGAGAGGCTGACTGGTCAGTGGCACAGCAGAGCCACTGAGAGCTGGGCTGCCCCTGGTCCTTGTTAGCTGGTTACCTGCTATGTGGATTTCCCCTGGCTGCTTTCCCTGACCATCACTGGGTGGCTTAAAACAACAAAAATCTGTTTTCTCACAGCTCTGGGGCCAAGAGTCCAAAATCAAAGTGTCAAAGGCCTATTCCTGCTAGGCCTCCCGAGGATGTGCTTTTCACTCCTTATCCAGCATCTGGGGGTTCCTGCAATCTGCGACATTCCTTAGCGTGGACACGCACCACTCCAACCTGGATCTCTGTACATGGCCCTGTCTCCCCCAGACTTTCACGAGTGTGTGTGTGTGTGTGTGTGTGTGTGTGTGTCTCTACGTGGCTTTTTTGTGAGGACACCAGTTGTCCGAGTTAAGACCCACTCTCATCCTATGTGACCCCCTCTTAACTTGATTGTATCTGCAAAGAGCCTGTTTCCAGAAAAGGTCACGGTGACAGACATTGGGGGGGGGGGGCAGGACTTGGGAAGATACAGTTCAACCCACCACAGCAGCTGTGTGGCCCTGGGCGTGGTGTCAATCCCTCCTCCAGGCCCTCTTCCTATGTTATATGCACCTGATGGAGGAGGGAAAATGAGGCAGGTGGGCGAGAACCTTGCCACGTAAAGGGTTCGGGAACATCCATTTTCCCTGGACTCTACCTTCTGCAGACTCCCAGGCTCCACCAGCTCTACTGAGTCAGAGTCTGCTTTTTAAGCAGACATCCAGGTGATGCCCCATAAACATTAATGTTTGAGAAGCACAGGTGGGTGAAAAGCTATGGTGCAGGGCGTGGCATGGCACCAGCACCAGATACACGGTGCCTGCTCTACCTTTTACAAATACTGAGAGCACCTTCCAGGGTCCCTGAGGGTGGCTGTGTCACCATGTGGAACATTGAAGGAACAGATGAGGCGTAAGGAAGAAAGCCACGTGCAGTGTTTTAAATGCCCTCATGTCAATGTGATGACTGGACTTTGCCCAGGAGGCAGGCGGCCCTCAAGTGGGGGTAGGATGCGGTACCCAGCTGACACCAAGGCCGGTTCATCTCAGCAGCCAGACTCATGGTTACCCAGGCAACCAGCTGATGCCACAGGAACAGTGGAGTAGGACACCTGCCCAAGTTCCTGCGGTTTCCGTGGAAGCAGTAATGACTATGGAGGCCATTGCCACTGGGCACCTGGGCTCGGTGCTAGGCTCTTTCCCTCTTACAAACAAAATGCCCATCTCCACTAGGCAGCTGTCCGCTGGGTGTCCAGCTGTAGCTAGCCTGCAGTGGCCCCTGGGAGACAAGGAGGCTTAGCTCTCCACATGACAGGCGGCAGCAGCACCAATCAGGGCACAGAGCTCCCAGTCACCTCTCGGGGGGTGGGGTTGTCACGTTCTCTGGGTCCAAAGCTAGACCTGGGTTTCAATTCTGCCTGGCTCACGATAACCATGTGGCTTCACCTCTTTCAGCCTCGGTTTTCTCATCTATAAGATGGGACCAATGATACCACTCACCCCATTGAGTGGGTGGGAGGATTAAATACTTTATACAAAGCTCTTGGAACGAGGCCTGGCCAGTGGGACACTCTCCAGATGTGATGACTTACATTCTACTGTCGTTTGTCATGACCCAGTAGGTACAGCGGCTGTTCCTGTGGTTACTGTAATTAGCATCTTCGTGAGAGTGGTCTGTGCTGTGCGTCATCTCCCCCCTGGGCTGGGCTGGGCCCCCTTCGTGTGGCTTCCTTGCCCCTCTGGAGCCCGTGCCCGACTCACCCATCTTGAAAAACCTGAGTCCCTGTCATGCTGTCATCTGTCAGTTAGTTGGATCAGTTGGATAATAGAGTTCAGTAATTGTACTGGTTAAGATGGGGTCCTCTTAGAAACCCCCAGACCCCATACTGCCCCACACTGCCCAGCCCCGGGGCACGGTGGTGACATCAGTCATTGGCAGAAGCAGGGCCAAGTGTGCGTGGCCGCACTATTCACAATAGCCAGAGGCAGAAGTGACCCAGCTGACCCCCAAAGGATGAGCAGATAAATAAATTCCAGCCCATTGTGCCATGGGACGTTACACTGACGTGCTGCAACTTGGATGAGCCTAGAACATCACACTAAGTGGGAAAAGCCAGCCGCAAAATACCTCGGACTATACGGTTTCATGCATGTGACATGCCAGAGTAGGTTGGTCAATGGGGACAGAATGCAGATTGGTGGTTGCCAGGGGCTTCGGGAGGGGGAAATACAAAGTAAGTGCTTGATGGAAACAGTTACCCTGGGGGTGGCAAAAATGGTTTAGAACTAGGTAGGGGCGATGATTGCACAGTATTTTTAATATCTCTGAATACCACTGAATTGCTCATGTTGAAGTGGTTAAAGGCTAATTTTATGGTCTGAATTCTACCTCAATACAGCAGGTAAACATGTATCTGTGGATGTGTACATGTATATATGTATATACGGTGGTGACCAGCCCCAATTCCTCATTGCCTGGTCCCAGGACAAGGGGATGGGTTTCACTGGGTGAAAACCCTGCAGTCCCCGGAGGCACTGAGGACTATCCCCATCAAGCTCAGGACAAGGGAACAATCCCAGTTGGAGAGAAAAAAGTAGCATTTTATCTCATCCAAAAAGGTTGTTGGCCCCAAAGTCCTGACCTATAACAAAACAAACACAACATGCATTTGCGATATTTCTTTTGAGATGAGATTTTAGTTGGGGTGTCAATTTCTAGTTGGGTTGAATATCAGATCATGGGTGCCTGCCACCCCTGTCCCCCACCTGCTTCCCTGGAAACATGAGCAGACAAGGGGAGCAGCTGCCTTCTTCTCTCGGGAACCACAACCCCGAGGTTGACCTTGTGGCCTAGCCTGTGTTGAACATGAAGAATAAGGCTGGGGCACATGACTCTGGGGTCTCTGTTGGGGAGACATTGAGTGGGAGCTCAGCTGTGAAGAGCTGGTCTTAGGTTGATGGTGAGGACTCAGGGGACAAAAGGGCAGTCTGGGGACCATACAGGAGGGACAGTCATGAGGCCTGCTTTGTGTCTGAAGATAAAGTGTGCTCCAAGGATGTAAAGGAAGCTCTTCTCGGGGACTCAAGAGAAGGCCAGAAGCACCCCAAGTGTCCAGGGCTCCCAGAAGCATCTGCAGTCATAGCCAAGTATCGAGTTAGGGAGGCCAGAGAAGATGACCACACGTTCACTCTCCCTTTGTGTCCAGGGCACATTTGGGGACACCAAGGCAGGGTCCCAGTGGCATGGAGGCTGGATCAGGGGTCGCTGGCAGGAGTGTGCCTGGTGCCACATATACACTGGGCCTCTGGAGGAGGGGTGTGTGGCCAGGGACTGTGAGACTCCAGGACAGCACTATCCAGGAGAAGGTTCTCTTTCTGCCGTCCATCCGGCGTGGCAGCCACTGGCCGTATTTGGCTGCTGAGCAGCTGCAGTGTAGCCCATGTGACCGAGGTGCTGGATTTGCAGTAGCGTTTCATATCAATTAAGCTCAGTGTAAGTAGCCACCTGGGGTTAGTAGTTCTAGGACCAGTACTGGAAAGACGTTTCCAGAGCCAATCCGGTCCTTCCCTGGCTCATGTTTCTCAGCGGAGTCCTCCTCCACTCTGGGCGTCCTCTCTTCCAGCCAGGCAGGGAGCGCCTGCGTATGAGCCTGGGAGGCTGCAGCAAGCAGCAGAGCAGCAGCCCCATCCCCGTCCCCATCCCTGTCCCGGTAGTGTGCTTCGAGTGCATTCTGCGACACATTCCCGCTGACAGCTCATCTCCCATGGAGAAGCAACAGGCTCTGCTCTCCCAGGCCTGAGAACCCCGGCTGTGCCTGCCTCTGCGGAGAGAGCAGTCACCAGAGAGATGGCGGGTGTTGCCCAGGTAACGTCCCTTCCCTGACAAGCAAGGACAGCAGTAGGGTGGCTGACTCTGCCAGTCGGAAGCAGGAGGCTCTGCCTGCTGGATCTGCTTGTTGCTGGCTGGGGAGACTTATTAGTGCGGGAGCCCACCTGCTCTGGACCACTCACTCACAGGCTTGGTAGGTGATGAAAATTAGAGCTGCTAGTCAGCCAGGACCAGACTAAGTGATTTATTAATATGTATATTACCTGTAGTTACAGCAAGCCCTTGACAGTCGTTCCTCTTAACCTGCCTTGCAGACAAGAAAACTAAGGTGCAAAAAATCCTAATAGAATGTCAGTCCCCTTGGCACTGAAGCCTGTCTGCTTTGTTCACCGTGGGTGTCCTTAGTACTTAACACAGTGCTTGGCCTGTCACAATAGGTGGTTCCCAGGAATCTTTGTTGTTTGATTGAATAGAAGGATAGACACGTAGATGGGTGGGTGATGGATGTGTGGATTAGTGGGTGGCAGATGGGTAGATGGAGAGATGGATGGGTGAGTGATTGGACGGGCGGGTAGGGAAGTGGATGGATGTGAGAATGGATAGATGGGTGGGTGATGGACAGATGGATGAAATCAAGCTTAGATTTGAGCAGAAGTTTGCTTGCAAAGCCTGTACTCTTAGCCACTAGGTTACACTACTTCTGACTTTGTTGCCAACCTCTACCTCCCTAGAATGACATTTTTAAAAAACAGCTTAAGTGAGATATCATTGACCTGCCATGAAGCTTGCCCACTGTGAGCATGGGTGAGCATCACAATACACTGATTTTAGTACATTTGTAGAGTTGTACAGCCATCACCACAATCCGGTTTTAGAACATTCCCACCATCTCAAAAGATGCCCGTGTGCTTGTTGGCAGTCTAATCCCTATTACGTGCCCCAGCCCCAGGCAACGACTATTCTACCTTCTATTTCTATAAATTCGCCTTTTTCTGGCTATTTCTCATAAAGGGAATCATACATGTGGCTTCTTGCAGTCAGCGTGTGGTGTGAGGTTGGTCCGTGTTGTGGTATGTTTGAGCAGTTCAGTCCTTTCTGTCACTGCCCAACATTGTGGCCCTCCCAGGGCTTGTTACCCATGTGTCAGTTGTAGAGCTGAATTTATTCCAGCTTACAACGTAATATTATGAATTATGATGCTGTGGACATTCGTGTGCTCATCTTCGTGTGGAGTATGTTTTCCTTTCTCTTAGGTAGATTTCCAGGAAAAGAATTTCTGAGTCATACAATGAGTTTATGCTTAATGTCTTAGGAAGTGTTGTAACTGCTTTGCGATACTGTCTTTACCAGTTTGCTTTCCCACCAGCAGGGCACAAGGATCCCAGTTTCGCCACCTCTTTGCCAACACTTGGTGGTGTCTGACTTTTCTGTCACAGTCACCCTAGTGGGTGGGAAGCGGTGGCTCTGTGTGCCTTTTTTTTTTTTTTTTTTGAGATAGTCTCACTATGTCGCCCGTGGCGTCACAGCACACAGGAACCTCAAACTCTTGGGCTTAAGCTCTTCTCTGGCCTCAGCCTCCCAAGTAGCTGGGACTAGAGGCTCCCGCCTCAACACCCAGCTTCTGTGTGCTTTTAGCTTGCATATCCGTGACACTGCATGCCTTGTGCTTGCTTACTCCGTGGCTCGGATTTGACTCTTTTTTTAGTAGAGACAGAGTCTCACTTTATTGTCCTTGGTAGAGTGCCGTGGCGTTACAGCTCACGGCAACCTCCATCTCCTGGGCTTAGGCGATTCTCTTGCCTCAGCCCCCTGAGTAGCAGGGACTACAGGCGCCCACCACAACACCAACTGTTTTTCTGTTGCAGTTTGGCTGGGGCCGGGCTTGAACTTGCCACTCTCGGTATATGGGGCCAGCATCCTACTGACTGAGCCACAGGCGCCGCCCCGGGGTTTGACTTTTAAATCCAGAACTTGGCAAACCTTTTTTCTATAAAGGACCAGAATAGCACATATTGGGGGCTTTGTGGGCCACATTTGATTCCTGTCATATATTCTATGTGTTTATTTTTCTTTATAATGCTTAAAACATGTCAGACCATAACAGGCAGGCGGCTGGGTATGGCCCATGTGCTGTCATCTGCCCAGCTTGCTTTCTAGTAATACCAGGTCACGCTCCCAGCCGAAGTGCCGTTCTAAGGCCCCTGTCTATCCTGTCCCCCACCTCCCAGGCTTCAAAGGAATCCAGGGCCTGTGGGATCCACACTGGACAAACTGTGGGGCCACTCACCACACCCACCCAAGTGGGCTCTGCCATGGGAGGGCCAAACTGCAGAGGGAGGGCTGGGGCTCCAGGGAGCTGGTATAAGGGTAACTGGAGGAGGCCTCCTCTTCCCAGCCCCACAGTGATTCATCACCTGCTGAGCTCATCAGCATTCCTGGGAAGAGACATGCTGATTCCTCACCTGAGGAGACAGGACTGTCCTGTTCCAGGGCTCAGAGCGTCCTCTGGGAATAAGGGCCTATCTGTGCCCTGCACCTGCCGTGTTGCATCCCTCCCTTTACCTGCTGTCTGCAGCTCCTCCCATGCCCCCTCTGCTCTCTGGGCCTCATGCATTTGTCCTGACCTGGGCCCTGAGCCACAAAGCATCCTTGAGGCTATCTTCAGTGTCTTCCTGGAAAACCTGTCCCTCCTCTGCTCAGCTTCATTGGTTCGCACTGATGTGATGGAAGGACTTTGGGGTTGACCAGAGCCAGTTTTGGCTCCTACATTGTCCCTTTCTAGCTGTTCTCCTCTGGACAAGTCACTTTCCCTCTCGGGCTGAGGTGGTCTTACGTGTGGGAGGTGGCTCACAGCCCTGCACCAGCACCTGCAGCTCACACCCTGCTTAGCACTGCCCAAGGCCACAGGTTGCCTGGGTACATGGTGTTTTCTGGCCTGGACACAGGGTGGGCATGAGTACTAGAGAGTTAAGGGAGTTGGTGGACAGGCGCCCCACCTCCCTTGCTCCTTGGCATGGTTTGAACTGTCTCCTGAGTCCCCTGCAGGACTGAGTGGACTGTCGTAATGCTCGGCGATGCCCCAGGCACTGACTGTCTGCCCTGCCCCATGTCACCTCTCCGCTCGCTCGTGTCTCCTGTAGTCAGTTCCCTTTGCCCTCAGTACCCAGGCTTAGGATCTGCTCCCAGTGGTACTTAGCGTGTGACAAGTCTGCAGCTCTCAGGTAAGGACAGAGTGACAGCATGCCCGTGAGAGCTCAGCACAGTGCCTGTCAGTCCTTGTTGCAGCCACTGGGACCATGTGGCTTTGGTGCAGCAGCTGCCACCTCTCTCCCATGGACGCCTCTGAGGCAAGGGCTGGGCACTCTCAGAAATGCTGTTGTCCTCCCCACTGTACAGAGGGGAGCTGTTAGGTTAGCACTGGGCTGAGCACCGGTGACCAGAGGTCATCCTGAAACTGCATTGGTGCAGGCACTGCTCTGTGAGCCTTGCTCTGCCTCACACTGGTTGCTCCTGCATCCCCCATGATGTCTGTGTATGGAGAGCAGGAGGTTGTACGCACAGCTGCCCACCCCCTGGCCTGGTTGTATTTTGCAGAGTTTAAATGAGACTTAGCTGGAATGATGTTCACCACATATTAACAGTGGCTATTTCGGGGTTGTGGAATTTTTGAGGCCTTTTAAAATTTATCTTGTTCTTTGTGCTTTTCAGTATGGTTTAAATTTTTCATAATGAGCATGCATCATCTTGACACAGAGAATCAAGTCATTATTCTTTGAAAAATAAATAACTTGCAGCTGATCAGAAGAGAGCGCCTGGAGCTCAGACCCATCAAGTCTGGAACCCACTGTGGAAGACTTGGGTCTGGATCATAGTGTTTCCCATGGGGCTGAATGTATGGTGAATTTTTCATGATCATTTCTTGGTCATTTAAAAATCAGTGAGTTCTCTGGGCATAGGCTAAAACCACAGGCTGGAGGCTCAGAGGAGCACTGATCTGGAAGGGGTGTGTGCTTGCATTAGGAGGTGTCTGGACTGTCAGCTTTGGGTTGGAGTTTTGCACAGACGTGGTCATGCAGGGTGGCTTCGGTTGGCTGTGACTAGGAAGGAGGGGCTGGTTACGGTTCCAGGAAGCCTCAGTGGACTGGGTGTGTCTTGTCATTAAAGTAATGGAGTGCCACAGACCGTCACTGTCACCATCATCACCGTCAACAGCACGTTTATTCTGCACTAACACTCACCCCTGACGGGACTGGCCCTGTTTCGTCCAGTCCTGTAGGATCTAACAGGACGGCTGAGTGCATGTTTCTGGTCCCTCCCCCCTCTCTCCCCCATGGCCTGCCGAGCCCCAGGCTGCCTTCGTCTGTGCCCTGCTGGGCCTCTGAGAAGAGTTTGTCCCTTTCTTAGTGCAGAACAGACAAAGGACAGTGAGACCAGGCAGCTGGAATCGGGACACAAGGTGGTTAGATTGGTGCATGAAAGAACCAGAGAGAGGGAGAAAGAAGAAGGAAGAGGGGGGAGAGACCTGCGGCGACAGGAGGGAGGGAAACGCCTCTGCTGAGCGTCTCGCAGTGATGCTGGTGAGGATGGGCCCAGGGAGCAGCTGGGAGGCCCCAAAAGAGCCGGGACCACAATGATGGAGAGGAGGACAGTGCTGTGTGGCCGCTGTTTCTGCGTCTCCGCCCCTTACGTTTTCCCAGGCAGACAGACTGAGTCTCAGAGTTGCTTTCAGCAGTGTGGGCAGTTTCACGTGGACTGTGCTGTTGAGTGCAGCTCCTGACGGAGTGGACCACATGGATCCACAGTCGATGGGGGTTCCATGTTGGAAGAGGTTGCTGGTATTTTTGTGCCTAATTTACAGAAGGGGAACCTCAAGCTCCATGGGTGACATCTTTATTGGGGGAACCAGGTCTGTCTGACTTGAGCGAACCTCCTGTCCCAGCACAGTTAACTATTCACATTGATGTGGAATATGTTCCCAGATACTTCCCTTACAGTGCTAGGTCCCAAGAGCACTTTGTAATTCTTAACTCAGAAACTAAGCGGTCAGGCCTGCAAGCCTTGATGTGGCCTCAGCAGTCAGCAAGGGACCCTCACCACCTCCTTCCTCCTTCCCTCTTTCTGACTTTGGCTCAGAGATTGTGACATGTCACCCCAGCTGGCTGCTGGTGCAGTGACACTAACTAAAATTAGGCTCTCCCCTAGGAGCAGAGCGCTTAATGAAGGAGTTCATCCAGTTAGAAAGAGTCTCCCAAGCACGCCAGGGCTGCAGCGGGCAGGCAGCTACGGAGACACAGATGGGAGGGGGCACTTGGCCCGGGCCTCCGCCTTCCTAGGCCTCTATTTCCATGATGTCAGAGAGGCGGAACTAATGCTGCCTCAAATCCAGGGAGGCAGCACCCCAGCCCAGCCACTCTTTGGCTTCGGGACGAGGCACCCGGGCGAAGGTGAGAAGGCTCCCGTCTTATCACCGGGCCAAGCTGAAGATAACATCGGTTTTCCTGGGGGCCGTCTGAGCTCAGTTCCCACCTGTCTGGAGTTTAGTTCCCTGGCACTGAACCCATCTGTCCTGTTCCTCGGCTGAGCAGCCCTTTCCCAGCGACCTCTTGGGATTGGCATAAGCAGAAACAGTGCCTTCAACCTGAAGAAAGCTCCTTTGTGGACCGTGAACATTTCCACTTGTACTGCCCTTGATTACTGGGGGAAGAAGTTTGGCAGAAGATGCCATCTAAAAGCAAAATCTCTTAATTCTCTTTCTTAGCTCATTGGAAACAGTGTGGGAAGTGACCCTTCTAGGCCTGCTGTCTGCAGGTGCTCCCTGTGACTTCGGATGAAACTCTTCCTTTTCTTGGGTATCAGTTTTGCCATGAGGGGGAGTGGTCCAAACTGACGGTTTCTCAAGGCCCATTTCACCCTAAAGCATCTGATTCTCTGATCTTGTATCTTGTACCCTCCACTCTATGTCAGTAACATGTTCGTGTCTCTTTATCTCTCAAACAGAAAAAGATTTACAAGTATAAGAAAGTCCTGAGTAACCCAAGCCGTTGGGAAGTTGTCTTGAAAGAGATCCGGACTCTGGTGGACATGGCCCTGACCTCCCCGCTGCAGGATGACTCCATCAACCAAGCCCCACTGGAAATTGTCTCAAAACTGCTCTCAGAG